>VYZW01052349.1:674-16349 GCA_013401315.1 Balaeniceps rex
AAAATTAATCTGAAACCAAACAGGAAAGGAGACAATAGGGCAAAAACAATTTTAAGAACACCAGAACTGCAGAATCAGTTTTTTAATTAGATACAATTTTTTTTTCAGTTACTTCACCTTTACTTTTTCTTTTTTTTTTATTTCCCGCCTTACATCTTGGAAAATACAAGAATTTTACGGATATGAACCAATTTTAATTGCTGCTTTGCTGTTGGGAGGTTTTCAGCTGATGTTTGGATGTTGNACTAATAGTGAGTTCCTTTAAAGTAATAAAAGCAGCACAGTGAAAAATATGATTTTCAAACAGACAAAAATTTCTTTGAAAAAAACCTGTAGGAAGCCAGTATCCTGGGTCATATAAAGAGAAATGAATGAGTTACCAGTAAATGAAGTATGTGTAGCAGGCACGGTGAGGGCTGGCTGGCTACAAAGGAATGAAAATGAAGATAAGTGGCCTGTTTGCAAGTCATAGAAAAAACCCCATGAAACGGTGAAGGAAAGGTGACATGGCTGATATACAGGTATTCAGAGTGGGTATAACATATAATAAGCCTGAATAATAATCACTCGGTCAGCTTCAGAGGAATAGTGGGGGAAAAAATACAAAACCAAAACTAAACAGAAACCCCATTCCCTTATGCTTTTTCTCCCTACTTTCCCCAGATCTTGAAATGACTCTCGATCAGATATTTACATAGTACTGCTGTTTAACAACTTCCATTCAAGGATTATGACCCAGACATGACCCAGGCACAAAACATTTAACACTTATTCTGGAGTCACCAATAGTTGTGCTTTTTTTTAAATAGCAATTGTTTGTTGGGTGTTTTGAAATCTATTTCTGCAGTATTTTTCTACAGTATTTCATATACACATCTACATACTTCCACTAGCTAAAAAAAAAAAAATATTCCTTGAGGATGTAATTTCTTGCTTTGTTTACTTTCCTGTCAAAATGCTTAGTGATTTCTGATGAACAGTAACAAAACAGGGTTTTTTTTGTCTTTGTTTCACAGTCTGTGATTTACCTGATTAAGAAGAAAAAGTTAATCCTTTTTGAACTGGGAAATATGGCATTCATTTAAAAAGCAATTTCTTGTTTTAAAATGTTGTGACTGAAGAAATAGCCAATGCCCTTCAACGCCCCAGGATAGTAGTAACCGTGCATAAACAAATTAGAGCCCAAAGCAACTCTTAAGGTGTCTAACGTTGCTGCATAGATCACTGACTGGCAGAGCTATCAGAGCTAGATATTTCAGACTCTGATTGGTATATTTTATTAGTTATATTCAGTGTGCAATAGTTACATTCAGTCTCTGCAGAAAAAGTCCATTCATCATCATAGAATGTTTTCTCCCTGCAGCTGAATTATGCTTATGTGCTTCATCTATACTTATTATGTTCTCTGTATAGCTAAGATCTAATGTGCAATTGTATACCAGGGTCTACATCAAAATGAAAAAAAAAAAAGTTGTGAGACATCAACAGGTCTAAATGCCTTTCTTCTGTAAACTATCCTTGAAGAAAAGTTTTGTCCTGCTTGTATAAACACCAGTGGAAATGTACTAGCAAGTTACGTCTTCTCAGAGTGTGATTTTCCCTTGATCTGGTCCAAATTCCAGTTACAGTTATGAAGGACCTTGGAGTAAGCCTTGAAACTGGAATTATTTTGCTGTTGATTGGATACCAGGTTGTCAGTGATGAGTGTTTGAAAATGGCTACTGTTGCAGTTGCCTTCTGATTTCCCATTTCATCTAATTTGGGAAGAAAAATGCTTGAAATCATCCCAAAGAAGTTTAAACTTTTATACGTAGGTTTTCTCACATAGCACAATTTCTTAAGCAGTGGCTGGCAAAACACTATTAAAAATCTGTTAGAAAAAACCAGGCATTGTTATGCTCCCTAAATATTGCAACTATGATTTAATTTTCTTGCTGTTTTTTAAGTACTGTTATAGATACAAAATATATTCTAATGTACACCCTGATACTGTATTGGAAAACTAAGAGGATTTTTTTTTCCCCTACCTATCTTGCTGTTTCTCATTTTGGTTAATATTCCTTTGGGATTTCTAGGTTTTTTGGTTTTGTTTTGGTTTTTTTAATGACAAAAAATTGATCATACTTTCTTAGCAGCTTTAAGATGCATATTTTAATTGTTTCAAGGAAAGTTAATAAACAAAGTAGGCTTCATATTAGGGTATAAATGAATAGCTTGGTACACCTTTACATGTATTTAGCAACTTTTTTCCCCTCTCTTTTCCACTAGCAGCAATCTCTGATAAATAGAGTTTACCCTGTAAAACTGTTGGTTGTGGGGTTTTGATTTTTTGTTGGTTTTAATCAGTGGTTTTTTTATGCCTGAAAGGCTAATCATGAGAAAAGACATGATTGCATGTGATGGAACAAATTTAAAATAAAATTCTGGAGAGAAATGTGAAATATATGACATCTTCATAAAAGGTAACTGTAAGAGGTGTTTGGTTGTTTTTTTAATAGTAGTATTTTAAAATACTATATAGATGGAATAAAACCCTACATCAACCAAATTAGCATATGGGGACCTAACACTTGAGAAGTTGAGCAAATATAATATATCTTGAAATCCTGACCCTGACAGTGGTTGAGATGTAGTAGTCCATGGTAAAGAATATAATACATCTAAAGAGACTTCCCAGAGGAGATGCTGTTTCTTGCCTCTACCACTTAGTAAAGACTTATGCCCTATAACTCATGTTCTAATGAGCCACATAAATGTTTAATTTTTCTTCTGCTGTAGTGAAAAGCTAAGATTGTTCTGCTGAAGTCTTTGGAATTACATGATGTAAATCATGAAGAACTGAGACTACAGTCTTCTTTGTACTTAATATAACCTCTGCTTTTATTTTCTCATAAGTCCTTCTCAAGTTAATATAAAATAGGCTTGTGTATGTCTTGTGAAGGCAAAACAAGAGTGAATGTCTTTAATGACATTAATTATAACTTTTACCTGGTATTACTTGTTGCACTTCAGATTGAGAGAGTATCCTGGATAATACTCTGACCTTCAAGGAAAACCAATGTTTTGCACAGTTTGGGGGCTGCTAGCCCAACTCTGAGCCTGGTACGTAACCAGGAGTAGCAAAAATCATTCCTTCACTTGTTCTCTTTGCAGTGACTTGCATCTGTTCACTGGTAAATAAGTCTGATCCTCAAGAAGAGTTGCCTAAATGGCTTGAAAGAGTTTTTCCATTTGTGACAAGACATAGAAATGCTAGGACCCAAAGTTTTCATGATGTGTAATGGAGTAATTTCAAAACAGAGATGTTCCTTTAGATTTTAAATGAAGTATCAAGGGATATTTACAGGGAAAAATACTACTTGTGAAGGAGAAGCTAATGGAGTGAGTAAACAAAATCAACACCCTTTCTTCCTCTACAAATTTATATTGGCTACGAGAAGCAGCAGTGGATTTTATAAGTAAATTATTTGTAATATCCCACTGTCACTCAGTAGCTGGAAAATTCCTTAATTTTCTGAAACTGCATTTGAAGAGTGCTTTTTATGGCTTTTGAAATTATGGTTTTAATTATTGATCAGACATTTCAGCATGACATCCATAAATGCAACACATTAATTACTCTAGGAGTTAGCTGTGGAGTTGAAAAAAAAATGCTGAATAGATTTAAGCCTCTGCTTTGCACACAACAGGTGGTGCCTGCCTAATTATTGCAAGCTCTAAATAGTGTGATGATGGTCACCAAAGGAAATGAAATTAGTTAGACAGATAGGAGAAACATTTTGGTCCAGTTCATTTTGAACCAGTTCATGTAATCTAATCTGTGATAGATCTTGATACTCTATATGCACAAACATGCTATAATCTCTTAGGCACATGATACAACTCATGTTTATAATCCTTTTGGTAGAAAGTTGTGGTGGGTTGACCCTGGCTGGATGCCAGGTGCCCACCAAAGATGCTATATCACTCCCCCTCCTTAGCTGGACAGGGGAGGGAAAATATAATGAAAAGCTCATGGGTTGAGATAAGGACAGTAGATCACTCAGCAATCACCACCATGGGCAAAACAGACTCAGCTTGGGGAAATTAGTTTAATTTATTACCAATCAAATCAGAGTAGGATAACAAGAAATACAAACTAAATCTTGAAACACCTTCTCCCCACCCCTCCTTTCTTCCCAGGCTTAACTTTATTCCTGATTTTCTCTGCCTCATCCCCTGCAACCAGTGCAAGGGGATGGGGAATGGGAGTTACGGTCAGGTCACCACATGTTTCTGCTGATCCTTCCTCCTCAGGGGGAGGACATCCTCACCCTCTTCCCCTGCTCCAGCGTGGGGTCCCTCCCATAGGAGACAGTCTTCCATGAACTTCTCCAACATGAGTCCTTCCCATGGGCTACAGTTCTTCATGAACTGCTCCATGTGGGTCCTTTCCACAGGGTGCAGTGCTTCAGGAACAGACTGATCCTGTGTAGATCCCTCATGGAGTCCCAAGTCCTGCCAGCACACCTGCTCCAGAGTGGGCTCCTCTCTCCATGGGTCCACAGGTCCTGACAGGAACCTGCTCCAGCGTGGGGTCTCCATGGGGTCGCAAGGTCCTTACGGCACATCCGTCTTTTCCAGCGTGGTGTCCTCCATGCGCTACAGGTGGATATCTGTTCAACCGTGGACCTCCATGGGCTGCAGGGGGGACAGCCTGCCTCACTCTGGTCTTTACCATGGGCTGCAGGGGAATCTCTGCTCCGGTGCCTGGAGCAGCTCCTCCCCCTCCTCCTTCCCTGACCTTGGTGTCTGCAGAGTTGTTCCTCTCACATATTCTCACTCCTCTCTCTGGCTGCAATTGAGCAGGTTTTTTTTTCCCACTTCTTCAATATGTTATCACAGAGGTGTTACCACCATCTCTGATTGGCTCAGCCTTGGCCAGCAGTGGGTCTGTTTTGGAGCCAGCTGGTATTGGCTCTATTGGACATAAAGGAAGCTTCTAGCAGCTTCTGACAGAAACCGCTCTTGTAGCCCCCCCCACCAAAACCTTGCCATGCAAACACAAAACAAAAATATATCTCTTGTTTAATGTTCTTTAAGGTATTTTTGTATTAAATATTCACCCTTTTCTAGGATAACCACCTGCTGAAACCCTAAAGAACTGTTAGTAGAGTAAGTTTCATAGAAGTTGGACGGTATGTTAATATATTCTGCCTCTGCATGCTCTTGTTCAATAATGCATGCCATCTCATCCTGGCGCATAGCTTATTCTCTCCTCAACTTAACATTTGTTTATGAATATGATAACAGAAGTTCTTCATTTGTTAATCCATTTTGCACAGCAACCTGAGAGACCCCTCGTTTTACTGTGTGCAGCATGTGCCAGAAGACTGTCCTTTGAGATAAAATATACAAATACTCTAGGACTTCTGTAATGACGCAGAAGGTAGAACAATCCTGCTCTGCTAGACCTTTTATTTCGTTACAATATGTCTTTGAATAAGATTTATCTGGATTTTGTAAGAAAATAGCAATATATTTGCCTCTACCAGGAATAAGTAAATGAGATGATTTCATATTTCCATAAGTTTGAATTGGTCTTGAATTCTTCATATTAATTCTTTTCATTTCTTGTCCTATTTTTCCCCCAATGTTGACAGTGCTTTGATGAATACTTCATGGTCATGTATAAGTACATATAAAATATATTAAAAGAGAGTTGTATAAGTATGTATAAAATATATTAAAAGAGAGTTGTTGGAGCGGGATCATAGTTGTAAGGTTGATAGTTACTGAATGCAATACTTTTGCTGACTAAATAATGCTGATTATTTCTGATATACTTCAGCAGCCTGAAATTTTTGTCAATTCAGTATTTCTACTTTAAGATTTAGGTTATCATGTCAGTCTGTGCTCTACTATCAAAGTGTGAGATCCAAGAGATTAACTAAAAGTTGGAGACTAGAATTTCTTGCTTTTAAATACCTAGACTCAAGGGAAAAGTCCCAAACCATCCTGTTCAGTACACAGGTTCATCATGCAGTGCATGGAAAATATTAGTCGCTTTGAAATGAGATCCAAACAATACAGTTCCCTGAATAGAAAGTGTCTGAGGTCCATAGAGATATCAGGCTCGATAGAATAGGCAATAGTTGAGAGGCAAATAAGAAGGCTGCATGATAATTGTAATCCCTTCCTGCCACGTCTTGCCCAGTACAATTCAGCTTTTTGTCATCTTTTTTTTTTTAAATACTCCAGATTCCAAAAAACAGATGATGTTCTTCCTCTGTCAAATACTTCTCAATTTCCTCTATATTTTATAAAAAAAGAAACAGTGTTTGTTGCTGGTTTTGTGTGGATAAGCTTTTTTGGGAACCCAGTTAGGCTTAGAGGATAGACTGTTCCTATCAGTGATGATCTATTCTGCGTATGCTCAAAAGCAGAAGCCTAGGCGTTCACGAAAACTCAAAATAAGACACCTGTGGAACTTAGGTACCTGCAAGGTAAGGCAGAAGCCAAGAATAAATTTCTGAACCAGCAAAGAATCTTGATCTTCTCTTTTAGACCAAGGATTCTCCTTAACTTTGCCTTCAAAAGTTAGGATTTTAGGGCAGGTAAACATCAGCTTGTAGAGTGACTACAGAAACCTCTCTGAGTCAAGAGAGCACTATAAACTTCACAAAACAGTTATTTTCAAAATTTCAAAAAAATTACTCTTGTTAAAGTTACTGAGCGAATTTGAGAGTGTTGGAGCACTTTATTCTTCTATCAAGAAGGAACACAAACTTTATTCTGGGACAGCTGCCCTACTTTTAAGGGTGATCCAGATAAAAATCTGCATTAGGAATCTTTTGAAGTTCTAAATAGGTGCAGATTTCACAGGAAGTATACTGAAATAAACACTTTGCAAGTTTCTCATTTTGTTCCTCTCATGATAGCCACCTTATATTAAGGGATGTACTAGGAAGATCCAAACAGGTTGTGAGTTGTTTGTTCCCTTCTTCCCTGCCCCTGAGGAAATTGCTGTTGCTGGAATCTACAGTATAAAGCCTGACAGTAGAATGAATAGTTTCCAATAGCCTTAATTAGGTAAGATGTCTCCTTAACTAAATTGTTGGTTATTTGTTTGCTCAGATCTCTTTAATATTGTTTATCCTATTGGTTTAAGAGCAATTTAATTGTAGCCTGGTGAGGTGAGGCCCCTTACAAAGCTCCATTTTCTGCTTGTTTTTAAAAGCCCTATTTTGAATCCAATCAGTTTTCAAATAGGTTTTTGCAATGAATATTGGTTTAAAAAATTTACCAAATGGCTTTAGGCTACCTGCTCCAAACATGGGATTATAAGGTGTTATTTCAACTATGGCTGAGTTTCATTGTTTCTTTCAACCGCCTATGGCTTTCAGGTTATCTAGAAAAGCAAGTCAATTCCCCTACTTCTTCCAATAAATACTTAAATGTTCTCAGCATTGGGCTTTAAATTGTATATTTTTCCCTTTTATTTTTAAGTCATCATATTGGATTCCTGTTCTGATTTAGTTTTAATTTAATATTAGATGCAATACCTTTACTGAAGGGCTGTATAATGGAAAAACGATGAAGTAAATTCAGTTTGGTTTATGCTCAAATATTTTATACTTCAAAATGTTTTTCCTGCTATTAATATAAATTGTCAAAAATATTTAGGATCATTCTGAGTGGGTTTAAATAAAAAAATTTAAAGCTTTGCTTGAAGCTTGAATGATTTCCTTCGTTTTTTCTGTCTGTAGATGAAAATTGCCTTAGCTGTTGTCCTACAAATTTCAGTTCCTTCTGTCTGTCTTAGTCTTTCTTATGGGTATTGATTGTAAAAAAATAATGAAACAAAACCTTCTGAAAAGTTTATAGTAGTGTTCACAAAACTTCAAAAGCTGGCTAGGACACTCAGGGAAAGTCAACTTGTCTGAGAAGAGCTGATTTTGCAGTTACCTCAACCTGTGTATATATTCCTTATCTCTGAACTGTCTGTGTATGTTTACACAACTATATTAGCTTGGACTGAAAAAGAGAAATATCAAAATACCTTTATACCTCTACATAGACTGAAGAAGGTAGATAGAATAAGCACTTAATCACTGGTTTCTGGCAGAAGAACCTTGTAACCGATTACCAGTAGATTTCTTTTGTTTTGTTTTGGTTTTACTATTAGAACTTCAATGTTATCAAATACCTTATAATGTAACATATTTATGTTTTGTATTTTGTATTCATCAATATTGTTGCCTTCAAGGAAACAATAAGTAGTGAACAAAAGAAAAAAAGAACACAAGCAAACCAAAACCCTAAACAAAACCCAAATAAATGGTTTGGACCCAGAAATTTATCTTAATTACCCTTATAAAGCAATTCTGAAGACAAGAGTGGCTGATTTCCAATTGATTAACTGCTTCTGGGATTGCCCCTGCTGTTCAAAATGACTCTTGCCTTGGGGTGTCATAGATCACTGAAATATGCTTCCTAGTGTTGTTAGCAAGGCACAAAATCAATAATTAAAACTAAAAATCTATTTTTGTGTGTATAATAAAATAAAGTTTCTTAGTATCCCTTGCTTGCTTCAAGAATCAGAGAAATGCTTGAACATTCTTTCATTTACATCTTTATAGCCCACAGTGTATTCGATTTTTTTTTTCTTTTTGAGGGCATGATACATGTCACAGAATTAGTAAAAGGTGTTACTTCCATATGGATATTTGGATCACCTGTTTATCTTTACAAATTTTGGAAATGCACAATGCAGAAAACAGTTGACCTGATCACTCTTTCTGCAAGAGGGAGCACATTTAACAGGAGGTGATACGAAGTGAAACCTTAGCCAACTTTCTCTGTACATAATTCTTCTCTCCACACTGGCTGAATAAGCTGACACTCTTTCCTGGGAGAGCTATGAAATGACAGAAACTACACAGAGACCCCAGTGCCTCAAGCACAGATACTTGGCACTTCTGTTGGTGAAGTGGGGAGACGCTGCTACTAAGGCAGCTGGCCCTGCTACACACAGAAAGCTCCATGATTTGTATGTGTGACTGGAAAAGTTGTGAGATGGTCCAAAACGCTTTTTAAAAAATCCTCAGGACTTTATAATGGACAAGCCAACTATAGAACCCACTTCTGAAATATCTGTTGATTTTCCAGTACCATTTTCTTTCCAGGAGATACATGTTCATTAAGATAATTAACTCGCAAAACATTTACAGGAGTATGTGGCAAGATGACCTGCAAGCATGCAAGTAATCAGCAGTGTCAAATCAAACACAATGGGCTGATCAGTGCATTCCTGTTTGTTACACGGAATACATTTGCTAAAACTGTAGAAACATGTTTTGCCATCAGAAAGATAACTTATGTTCCCTTGAGACCGAAAAATTCAGCTGGTATTCCACTATACTTATACCACTAAAATCTCACCAAAAATAAAAAATAAAATTGAAAACAAATTTGGTGTACAGCATTATTTTCTCGACACACATGCATGTCCACACACAGGATAGGGAGAGCCATTATTTCACACTTTTGAGTCATCATTTTATGTTACTTTGTAAAGGCACACCAGAGATCATAATAAGCAACATTTGCTGGTAGATTGTCATCTAACATTCAGAACCAGTAATCACACAAAAAAGTAGTAGAATGTATGCACTAAAGAAAAAAGAATGGATACCAGCTGTGGGTTAGAGAAGGTGGATTTTTCTCTTGAGTGCATTGCATTCTACCTGAAGTGGCAAATTCTAAAGTTATGTCCAAAGTGAGTCAGCAGATCTAAGTTAGTTCCTGTTTTGAACATAAATACTAAAATCAGTGATATCTATCAGTGAAAGATCATTGCAATTTCTTTTATATTTTGGTCAATGACAGTTTAGTGTTCATGGCTGAAGACTATTTTTTAACCATCCTTAGTTTAAAGATTTAAGGCTTTCACATATCGTGTTGAAAATCTAAAGCGTTCACATTTGCTGTTGTGGCATATGCAAAATAGGCTTTTCTGTGAAAGAAAATACCAACCTTGGAAGCACAGTTTCTTTCAGCAGTGAGCCTAAGTCGGTTTCCTGCTGGTGGTTCTCATTATATGTCCTTTGGCCAGTTTTCAGACATTGCAGTGTTGGTAAAAGTCCTAAAGGACTAAATAGATCTACAATGGGAATTAAAGTCCATCCTAAATACTTCCCTTCCTCAGCTCAAGCTGTCTACAGCTGTCCTGAAAAAAAGACATTAAAGATAGTGGGAATAGGTAACCTTTCTGACTCAAGGCTTACTATTTCTTCTTAGACCTACACAGCCTCATTGAAATAAATCTCAGCTTTTATAGTGAAGCATAAAAATTCAGTGCAACAACATCATGTGCATTTACTGTTTTTTTAATTGCATACTTTCTAATACAGTCTACATATTCTCAGAATTTATTTCATTTTAATTTGAAACACCTTTTGAAAATATGTTAAAATAAGGACTAATTATTTTTCCTTGAAAACAGTACATTTAAATATTTAAAGCAGAACTCCAATTATTCCTGTATTTTCTGCTAAAACACTGTCCATCTTGCCAAGCTTTTTTTGCACAATCTTTGTTTGAATTGCCATTAAATAATTTCAATTGGCTTACTGAAACTGTGGTGTTGTTTGAGAAGTATTTTTATTAGTCCTCTTACTAAGCATTTTTCCAACTAATTTTTTAGCTCATTTGAGCTTTGGTCTTTTCAGTATGTTGTTCTTGAGAACAGCATTCTTTGTGTTGATATTAAATAATTAATATAATTTGATAATTAAATGCCTTTCCATCAGATTTTTCTATTAATTTTAAGTAAGTCCTAGGTTTGAAAAAAAAATCTTAAACTTTTGTTAGTAGATATAATTATCATCTTATCTGCTTATGAATCATCAATAAAACAGAACCTTTACAGTCTGGTTTGTCACAAAATCTGTCTTAATTAATTTATTCAATGTTCCTTTCCTCTTCCTCTTTCTTTTCTTCTTTGTTTTGTATTAGTGTGGGGTGGGAGGGGGCCGGGAGAGGGGACGTGTGTGGTAACTTCTCCTCTGCCATTCCCTGTTTGCATTAGTTTTAATCCTATAAATGAAATGTCCTGGCTGAACAAATCCCCAGTCTTGATAACACATCCTGAAGTCAACAAGAAGTCAGGATGTCAAAGACATATGACTCAGACAAGGATGACATTTCATTAGAGGATATGTAATTGAAACCTTTCTCAAGCAATAGGATTTTCATGAGTTCCAGGGACACTGGTAAAACCAAGAAACAAAAAATGACAAAAGTATCTAACTTGGCATTAGATGGCACTTGTTTTCCACACCCCCCACCCCCTCACACCCCCCAGACCAGAATCTTTGTGAATTCTACAAGGTTCAAACTTAGTCTCACATGAGAAAAGTCATAGCTGCTGAGAAATTACTCTGTGCTATTGTGTCGTGGTTTAGCCCCACTCGGCAACTAAGCACCACGCAGCCGCTCGCTCACCCTCCCCCTCCCCGGTGGGATGGGGGAGAGAATCGGAAGGGCAAGAGTAAGAAAACCCACGGGTTGAGATAAGAACAGTTTAATAATTGAAATAAAATAATAATAATAGTAATAATAATAATGATAATAATAATAATAATAATTGTAATGAAAAGGAGAACGAGAGAGACAAACAAAACCCAGGGAAAAGAAAACAAGTGATGCAACCGCTCACCACCCGCCGACCGACACCCAGCCAGTCCCCGAGCAGCGATCGCTGCCCCCCGGCTAACTCCCCTCGGTTTATATACTGAGCATGACGTCATATGGTATGGAATAGCCCTTTGGTCGATTTGGATCAACTATCTTGGGCTGTGCCCCCTCCCAACTTCTTGTGCACCTGGCAGAGCATGGGAAGCTGAAAAAGAAAGTCCTTGACTAGTCTAAGCATTACTTAGCAACAACTAAAACATCAGTGTGTTATCAGCATTCTTCTCCTACTAAATCCAAAACACAGCACTATGCTAGCTACTAGGAAGAAAAGTAACTCTAACTCAGCTGAAACCAGGACATATTGTATAACTGTAAAGATGTTTCAGATGTGATGAACCATTTCTGTTAGATAATGCAATATTGTTCCATAAAATTGATCAGCTACCTGGACTCATCTGATGTGTGTCAGAGTCCAATAGTCTCTGACAAAGTTTTTTAAATATTTCACATGTGGAGGGTGTAATGTTTAACAACAAATTTAGTTATTTGAAGATAGTTGATGTCACACAGGATTTCTGATTTAGTAGAGTGATAAAAAAGACACAGAAATCTCAGTACAAATGTAAGTTATATTTGGCAAAATATAGCAATTGCAATGTACCGTTCAATTACAATACCAATGTGATTCCCATTACCAGTCTCTATCATACGCTTCCTGTCACAATGCTAGGTGTCCCCAGTCACAGGGAAGGGATAAGAGGGTTGATGCCAGCTCAAACCCATTGGTCTCTTCAAAATTCTTTAGCTGGCTGTCTGGTTTTTGTACTTTGTGTTGGGCTGAGTGAGCATTCGCTCTCCCCCTGCTGGTCTGGCTAACTCAGGGAGACATTCATATTCTTTTAATCAACTCAGGGAGAAACATTTACACCACCAGCTGGCAGCTGTTTATCTAAAACAAAGGCTTCTGGGTTCCCTTTGTGTTGAGATCAAGGTCAGCTTCTTGGCAAGAGTTGTGGTCCATCACACCATACGTTATTCCCTGAGCTTCAAAGGCACATCTCCATTGCCCACCTCCTCTGAGTCTTATTCTTTTTTAGGGGTTTATTGATCAGTCACAATGTGAGTCTAGCAGAGGAAACTGAAAAAGGTGGTAAAATAAAATACAGAAATAATGTATAGAAAAATATAGAGAAAACTATATATCATCTAATCAGGGAAAAATAAAAGTGTATTCAAAACAAGGAAAAATTATTGAACTTCTAACATTCTTTCCTTTTTAAAATGTTTAAAATTAACAAACTGGGTCAAATCAAAAGTTGTCTTCCAAAACATTTCCACAATACTGAACTTTTAAAACAATTAAAAAATATAATAGAAATGCAAAAGAATCAAGATCACAGCAATGAAATTAAGTAATTTCAAAAATAGGAACAAAAATGGGAAAAATAGGCAGTGAGAATTAGAATTAGGGAAAGTTGGGTTTTGGGATGAAGAGTCATAGAATCATACTTGCTTCTCAGCTTTGAATTAGTGAAAGCACGTATCTGTGCTGGTCCGGGGATAAGTGTCTACTTGGGCTGACCAAGTCCATGCTGTTCCTTTTGTCAGGTGCTTCTTATTTGTCTGTTGGGTGATGGATTAGGCACATTAAGATTCTGGTTTTAAGCAATAACTTTGTCCCATTTATGCTCACAAAAGAAACATCAATCACATTTGCCCCACAGACCTGTAACTTCTACTCATGTCTCACTAGCTAGCACAAATATGATGCATTTTGTAGAGAAGGGTGTTATTCCCAGTAGTGCCTTCCTATCATTGTGGTCTTCCCTGACAACTCTATGGTGCAATAGGAAAAGCTAATTTTAGCAGCACCTATTATTTGGAAATTTGTAATTATTTCTTTGTTGAATGTCAAACTTCCTTGACTTTTATGTGTCTATGAAACACTGTAATGAAAAGTAATACTGGAACTGTTGGCCAGCATAAGATGTCCTATAACGATAGATCACAATTTTTTTTCTGTTTATTTTGGGGCTCTTAGTGCTCATGTAGTATCAAAGAATACTCTTCATATGATTGTCTTGCCAAAAAACTCCACAAACCCTTCCATTTGCTGTCGAGACAAAGAGCTGAAAGACTGAGATTATGTTATCTCTAGGAATAGAGATCAAAGATAAAATCTGTTGGCTTCTTTTTTTTTAAACCTGAGAAAATGTTACTTCTGTTGCTTGAGAAAAAAGGAACAAACTTGGAAAGAAGACATATCTTTTGGAATGTGTACAATTTTTTTCATGTGCACAATTATTTTACATAGAAATATTTCATAATGTGGTACTGCAATGGAGCAAAACGTTATGTCCACTCATCTGTGCACATCTAATAAACTGTAAGATTGCCCTTAATTTTGTTGTTTTCATTAGAATGGACAGTTAAGCTCCTTGCTTAGCTTCCTTTGTTTGTAGTTTATTCAGGAATCATCTGTTACTGTCAAGATACGGTCACCAAGTCCATTAAACGGAGGAATTAAGTTGATAGATCAAGGACACATTTTTAAACTTTTATTGCTAATAAAGAAAACACTAACAGCCCTAATGAAAGAACACAGTAGAATTTGCTTTTGTCTATTAATAATTTCTGGACAGTAAGAATATTTAGGGTATTAGACTTAGACTGATATCCCTTTCAAATGAAGAAACACTACTAGTTTGTTTTCTTTTGTTCACAGTGTCCAAATTTTTCTGGGTTTCAGGTATTTAAATAATTTTCAAAAAAATGTTTATACTCCTTTTCCTGGTTTTTGGACAGCAGGATTTTTGGGGCCAGTCTTAATCAGAGGAGAGGTATACCTCATCTTTCAAATAAGGTAAAAAGAAGAGAATAGCAGAACTCCCAAAGGCTGTCAATGTCTTACTTAGGAGTGGTATCATGACTTAACTGACAAAAAAAAATTGCAGTTAAATAGCATTTGTAGGATTCTAGAATATATTTAATGTAACTAAAATACTTGAAACATGACTGTAACATAGATTTTTTATACAAGTCTTGTATACCTCAACAGGGAATCTAAATTTTTAACTCATTCTGTAGCAGCAGCTAGATTGTAGATTTTAGAATCTACAAAGTTTTTTTAACTTTGGCTCTGCTTAAAAGTTGATGTTTTGGTATAAGTGGAAAAGTGTTTACACTTAACGTTAAACTATAAATCTAGAAGAAAATTCAACTGTAAATTTTTAAAATCTTTATCATTCACTTTTGAATAATTACATAGCAAGCATAAATTGGCAGAGAAGAAAATCTGTTCTAACTACAGTGCCACGACCTTATAGTGCAGTGCAGTGAACTTATAGTGCATAAGATAAGATTCATTTCCATCTATTCATCTAGAATCTTTAATCACTAGTGTTTCTGTTACAGATTTCCTAGGGTTCCTCAGGACAAACTGTATCATGTTAGAAAGAACACATTGGAACAACTCCTAAAATCTACAAAATCAGTAAATCCACAGTTACCCACTACTTAATTAGAAGTCAGTGTAGCCAGTGCAGTAAATAAATATTGAGAAAAGAGTGACAGACCATTTCTGGTAATAAAATTCTCCTACATTTCATTCTAGGGAATAGGTAACTGGTCTCTGTCATCTCCATCATGAATGGGATCTGGAATCCATGTGGTCTAGGCAATTTTGTCATAAATATGGTAATGATAGTGTGCTTTGGAATGTTAGCTGTTTGTAGCCTGAAATGGGGAATTAGGTAGTACCAAGCTTTTCTCCAAAGATATGAAGATTTTATTTTCTTTTCCTAGTAACCACTAGGACTGGTATTACATCTGTTGCTAAATTCTGTATATGAATCAAAAAGTGTAAGTGTAAGATGATCTGGGGTGGTTTGCATGTTGTCAGAATTCTTATTTTTTTAGATCTTGATAGGAGCAATTTTTCCTTTAATATATAGCATTTCAGTCCTAATAGTTCTTATCGTCTACAGAAATGTTTTT
>VYZW01052350.1:4268-19448 GCA_013401315.1 Balaeniceps rex
TTTTTTGTTTTTTTTTTTTTTCCCCCAATCACTGGGCAAACTTTTTTATGCAGTTTTAAATGGATGGCCATTTTTATTCCAAGCAATTAAAAAAATCCCACTTACAGTAATTCCCTGGAAAAAAATGCAAAAAAAATAAAAAACCCCAAGGTTACAAAGTGTCACAACTTGTAATCTCCCCCTGCTAGGACTCGTACATATTTAAATACTTTAATGCTGCTTCAAAGGAGAATGCTTCAAAGCAGAATCAAAGTGGGAACATATTTTAAAGTGACAGATCTAATAATAAATTGCTCTTTCTGCTCTCCACTTCCATAAGTGTCCTCAACTAAAACATGAATTTATTTACAACTAAAAGGAGCAATTATTTTCTTTTGATGCTGAAGCAGACAGCTTAGAAGTCTGAACATCATATTCAAATTACAGTGACTGCAAATGAGCATTCAATGTATTTGCCAATAGTTGCTACATAACCACCTCCAAGAAAGCTGTTCTCAGTTACCAGTGCTCAATATTGCTTGAGGTTAAGATGTCTAAAGCCTTCACAGTCAAGACACAGGTTCACACTCGCAGGGTCAAAGCAACGTACAATGCAAATTATACAGCAGGGAGGCTCAGATGCTCCCCCTCCTCCATCTGCAGAAATGATAAACATCCTTTGCTCTTGTTCCAGCTCTCATACTGGTTTGTGTAAGACGCTGGGATGGCAGCCCACCACCTCACTGAGCTCGTGCACCAGAGCGCTGTTTATATTTCCATCAGTTACATGTAAACTGAACAGGGAAGGAATTCATCACTCCTCCCACAAATACTTTTATTGCTTCTAACCTCTTAGGTGAGTTTCTGAGTGAAAATGGGAATCAGATCTGCTTGGAGGTTAGAGTGCCTATATGCTTGTACCAACGTCACTAACTATAGCTCAGTACTGATGAAACAAGAAGCTTCCCTCATTGCAAAGGGTTACAGGAAGCAAGACCAAAGCAATATGTTAGAGGCAAAGACTCTTTAAACTTTAAAGCAGCTCATACCCTTTAAGATTTATTTGATTAGATTGCCATACTTCACTATATTTTACTCCCTTTCTAGCCTAAATAGGACCCCTGGACATTCCCTGTCCTTTCTCACTGACCAAAGAGAAGAACTCCAATGTTTCGCTCCATCTAACAACTGCACCTCTGATGAAGGGGGAGATGTGCAACTTAAGCAAAGACAAATGCAGTTGTTATTGACTAATAATTAACTACCATAAACACTTAGCAGGAAAAAAGCCTTAAGAGAGCAATATGCAAATATAAATCTAAAGGGATTACTCATTCCATGCTGCAGAAAATAAGCTGGAAAGGAAGTTAAAGTTGTGTGCTGTAAGCCTTCAGCTAAGCTGCCCTGCAACGCTGTGCTGCACTTATCAGAAAGCTGTCTCTGGCACTTTGGAGGAATGTCACACACAGCTGGAATGGTCTAGGAAGCATTCAGAAAGTTATCTTTCTAAAGACGATAATCAGAAGTCACAGCCTCAGCCCAATTCAGGTTTTTTTTTTTTCATTGGCTCATCAACCTCAGACTTTTAATTCTTGAATTCAGGTTCCCTGCCTTCCTTTGAGGACATTTTCTGTTTTCCATTTTACTTACTCTTACATCTCTCAGGTTTGTGATGGTATAATCTCACTGTCACGCAATGCTAAGAAAATACTTGTTGAGCATGCTGAATGAGATTCATTACCTGTTTAAAACAGAACATCTTGTCTAAGATAGCATCCAAATGTCTATGATCAGTGCAAAATCAAGACAAATCCCAAAACAGATCCACTCAGATGGGCAATTCATCCCAGCACCTAAATGACCTAATTTAGGACAGGATGAACTGAATTGCTCTTTGGAGGTTCTTGACAACTGTTCACTAATCACAGAAGTCCAGATGACCTCTAGATGTCTAAACTAAGGGAGATGAACCTCCTGCCAAACCACCTGCAACTACACATATCATCAACACTGAAAGATCATTTGACAACAGCTTTGTAAGGGGTTGTGGATGCTTTTTGGGAATACAAAGTACATCAAGAATCAGGAGAAACACCGAATAGCTTGTATGCAGTTGCATGACATCTTACTTGGAACAGATCTGGAGAGCAAGTGAATGAACCATGTTTGCCCAGTAACTCTTAGGACTCCCACTGGTTGTGACACCAGGGCACAAAGTCCTGCAGATTATTGAAAATGTATACTGCCCTCATCCTGTTTGTTAAAAAAAAAAAAAGAAAAATCAGGTCAGGATCTCATATTTTCTCATCTTTGTTTTCCTCTAGACGTTCCTTCGGAAAAGAGGAGCTGCAGGGAAGTTGCACACTGAAAAGGCATGCTGGATTTTTCCTTCAGCTGGGTCAAGGCAAGACCTTTGTATCGTGCATCTTCTTGAAAAACCTCTCCTGCTAACAGCAAGAACAGTCTTGTTCTCCGTTTCCCCTCCATCCACTCCTAACTATGTGAGAGCCAAATGCATACAGATATTTTAAATGAATAACTAATGTTCATATAAACTGCAGCTTAGGTTATCAAAGGTTTGAAAGAGCCCGAATTACTTAACTTCCTCAACCATGCACTTGTTCCCACATGTGTATGACAGCAAGAAGGAAACAGCTCTGAAGAAAACAGGAAAAGTTCAAACTTGTACACACAGTGTTTGGCAAAAGCTTATTTTTAAAGCTTTCCCACATGAAAGAACCTAAACAACCAAAGCAAGTAAAAACAGTTTATACTATTAAAATATGACCAATTATGTAAGCTAGAACAAACTTAAAGCAAAAATAATTTCTAAAGCATGACAATATTCGAGACTCTAGCATACAACATACAACGTTACTTACAGGGACTCTAAAAGAAGAGCAAAGACTCAGTGACAAAGTCACAGCAATGGAGAGCATTAAACAGCACCAAGAACTGGCCAACCTAGCCACCACCCTCGCTTTACCAGTCCTCAGAGTATAAGGATCTCTCTCCTTTGCATGTCACCATAAATAACAAGAGATTAGTCTTTACAATTACATCTAGAAACAGAAGGAGGGGTTCAGTGACAAAGATTTGTGGGCTTCACTGAGAAGCTACAATCCCATCACCAGAAAGCAATGATAACAGAACGAATGACTACAGTGTGGGAGGACGACTCTGGACAGCTAACAGATGGTATTTAAGTAAGCAAAATCCTACCATACTTTATTCTTAAAGCATTTCTCATGTTTCATCACAAGACAATTTTAATTTAAGGAATAAAGGTATACCAAATAATGAGTCACAGAACTGAACACAATGGGATGATGGTTTGAAATCAGTAGCATTCACTTTGACTCAAGCATTCAAATATAATATTTGATCTGCTTATTATACCAACACTGAAGCACCAAAACAGATTAAAGGCAGTTAATTGAGCATGGAAAAAACATTGAATTTGCTGAATCATAAAATTCTTACTGTAAAAGAGCATTCTGATATAAACTGGATTTCCTACTACAGATGTAAAATCTAATTATATTGTTTTATTATGCATCTTAAAAGGATGGACTTATAATGCATGAACAAAAACGACAGTGGATACAAAACCCATTCTATTTTGGGAGTTAGGGCACAGAGACTCCTACAAGAAACAAGCCCCTTTCTCAGATTACTACCTGACTAATTCCTGTTGTTGGAGACTTAGATCAAGAATTTCAAAAGGCAACTAAGACCTTTACATGCCCTATTGCCACTGACTTCCACTAGCACTTCCATAGCAAGACTCCTTTATATGCCTTGGAAAGCTGCAGTCAAATTATTATTTATTTCTGATATTCAGAAACCAAAAAGACAACCCGTATTTGCTACAGTAGCTTGGAAGTTAATGCAGCAGCTGTAAGACTTTGAGGTCAGACAAAACGCGACTGGACACTAATCAAAGGAAGCACTTGGACTGAGCTATTTAATCTCAGGAAAATCTTGCCGTGCCTGGGCAATTGGTTTATTTGTTTGTTAAACTGGGTGAGCAGGTTAAACGCCTTCAAATTTGTTACTGTAGAAGGCTACAAAGCACAAGTTGCACTGAATCTAAAAAAAAGAAGTAAAGTGACACTATAACTGCGAATCTTTTAGATGCTAGTACAAGCACGGTCCCCCACAACATCCTTCTCTCTAAATTGGAGAGATATGGATTTGATGGGTGGACTGTTCGGTGGATAAGGAACTGGTTGGATGGTCGCAACCAGAGGGTAGTGGTCAATGGCTCGATGTCCAAATGGAGACTAGTAACAAGTGGTGTTCCTCAGGGGTCCGTACTGGGACCAGTGCTGTTTAATATTTTCATCAACGACATAGACAGCGAGATCGAGTGCACCCTCAGCAAGTTTGCAGATGACACCAAGCTGAGTGGTGCAGTTGACACGCCTGAGGGACGGGATGTCATCCAAAGGGACCTGGACAGGCTCGAGAGGTGGGCCTGTGCGAACCTCATGAGGTTCAACAAGGCCAAGTGCAAGGTCCTGCACCTGGGTCGGGGCAACCCCCGCTATCAATACAGGCTGGGAGATGAGGGGATTGAGAGCAGCCCTGTGGAGAAGGACTTGGGGGTACTGATGGATGAAAAGCTGGACATGAGCCAGCAGTGTGCGCTTGCAGCCCAGAAGGCCAACCGTATCCTGGGCTGCATCAAAAGAAGCGTGGCCAGCAGGTCGAGGGAGGTGATTCTGCCCCTCTACTCGGCTCTGGTGAGACCCCACCTGGAGTACTGCGTCCAGCTCTGGAGCCCTCAGCACAAGAAGGACATGGAGCTGTTGGAGCGGGTCCAGAAGAGGGCCACAAAAATGATCCGAGGGCTGGAGCACCTCTGCTACGAGGACAGGCTGAGAGAGTTGGGGCTGTTCAGCCTGGAGAAGAGAAGGCTGCGGGGAGACCTTATTGCGGCCTTTCAGTACTTAAAGGAGGCCCATAGGAAAGATGGGGACAGTCTTTTTAGTAAGGCCTGTGGTGACAGGACAAGGGGTAATGGTTTTAAACTAAGGGAGGGGAGATTTAGGCTAGATATAAGGAAAAATTTTTTACAATCAGAGTGGTGAAGCACTGGAACAGGTTGCCCAGAGAGGTAGTGGAGGCCCCATCCCTGGAAACATTCAAGGTCAGGTTGGACGGGGCTCTGAGCAACCTGATCTAGTTGATGATGTCCCTGCTCACTGCAGTGGGGTTGGACTAGATGACCTCTAAAGGTCCCTTCCAACCCAAAGCATTCTATGATTCTATGATTCTAAGCTCATGTAATTAATGAGACCACTGGGAAACAGTGCTGTGTTAAGACCTATATTTTGGAATCTAGCCAAAATCAACTGTTTTAAATAATCATCGTCAACTTAATTGAGGAAAAGATGCTTATAACCAGAGCGAGAAGCCTTCAAATATAAGGGGCCATCTATGATTCTCACAGCACTTACTGTACTGTGTCTCATCAGCAAAAATTGCAGGAAAGGGTGGGAATGCAATTGTAACTCTACCTGGGTATAAAAAAAAGTGTGAACAGATTTTTGTAGTGCAGATGGTAAGTTAGGATTTTAGTAAAACTCAAAAAGGCTGAGGACACCTTCTATTCTTCATTTTTTCCTAAAAAAAAAAAAAATGTGGGTGCAACAAAATCCAAGTTATTTAATGAGAGTTATTACAGTTCTCACAGAAAGGCTTTTCTGTGCCCAGGAATTTCTGGGCTTCTTTCGTAACTGATTGAAGAGTTTATGGAAACATCCCCCTGCCCTGCACATGAACCAAAACACCACAAATAGGAAAACCTTGATGCTGTTTCCTGCTTCAAAGTGAAAAGCAGCATGCTTATCGCCGAGCATCCTTCAGCTGAGGAAAATAAGGCCTCAGGATATCAAAGAATGCACTTTTTAGTAACAGCCCAAGAGTCCCACCAGTTTTGCTTTTACGTCCTAGGTCAGCTTAGTCAAGCATGCAGGAACTTTTTAGGCTGCAGAATGATGTGTTTCTGGAAAACTATAACGTACTCAGGCCTTTCACTGGTGAAATTAGAATATTAATATCTTCATGCATATGAAGACCAAATCCATTTCTCTCATAACTCCTGCAGTACACGTGATTTTGCTACAGTGAGCTGTTGCCTCTTCTTACTGTGTGCTCCAGGATGTGTTTTGGCTATGTTATGCTACAGGCCTTCTACCTTTAAAAGAAGTTGCATGGGTAACAGCGCTCAGGAGGAGGCAAGTAGTATTTCTGTTGCAACTGGCTCCTCCCCATTTTCACAGCATAACAAATTTCACGGTATCCTGCTCTTTCCACATCATTAGAGCCCAGAGGAACACATCTGAAATCAGCCAAGCAGCAAACCTACCAGGAGAGCTGAGTCTGCTACACTCAGCGCTTTGTTCTCAGCTGGAAAAGCTATTGCACATGCACATATGAGAGACGGATGGAGATTCAAGATGCCTGTTGCTGCTCTTATTCACTACAGCTGGCACCACAATGCATTAAGTAGTGGCATTTCAATACCTCCATTTTATATTATAATTTTGAAATAAGTTGATAAAGCAAGCAAAAACTTTTCCTACCAAACTGCACCACAGACAAGACTTCTGTGCTGGCACAGTCTTTTGGTTCCTGTTTTCAGTCAATCACATCCACTGGATTTGTGGTCTAAGCTATAGGAACTGGAAGCACCAAGATAGAATATGGAATATTTTTTGCATGAGAAAAGAAAATAATTCTTGTTTTTCCTTAAAATTCACCTTTAAGAGAGACAGCTTGATTTGGCTTTGCTAAAATTTTGAAACACCCCTCTTACTATGAGAAGCTGACCACGAATCAAAAAAAAAGGGCAATATTAGTTGTCTCTCTGTGTTAGAGCCAGTACTCTAGTTACTAATGTCATTCTCTCAGTGGGAGAATTTCTTTTCATTGCTGTTCGAACGGCTGCTCAGGTCAAGCGAACAGACCCATCAGCTGTCAGCGTACTCTAATGCAAGGCCGAGAGCAATGACAAGACGAGTGCTCTTGGGAAGTGTGAAGACCTAAGTTTACAACCTCAGCAGCAGCATTTAAAAATGGAAACTTTTTTTTTTTAAAGCTCTAGAGACAAGATTTATCCAATGGTATTTCCAATTTTACTAATTATGATCATTAAGACAACTTTTTGCCTTGAAATCCACTTCTACACAGACAATCTGAAAAGGGAAATTATGGCTAAGAACTTAGATGGGCTTTATGTCTTAAACACAATACAAAATATGCACCAAGGATTTCCAATCCATGGGTGACTCGAGCTAACACACACCCTTTGTTGCAGCTCTGCGGAGCAAAGTTCTCTGCAGCCAGCCACAGTGCTCAGTGCAGCAGGGCAGCATGCAAGAAACCCACGCTCTCCATACTGCCCAACAGCACTAAACCCAGCTCTGGATTTTGGTTTCATAAGTTGTGGTTCTGCCTCTGGAGCTTCCAACCAGACACATTTTCCCCATGCAATTAAGTAATGGTGAATGAGTTGTTGTACATGACGTTTAATTTTCAATAGCTGGGGAAAGTAACACAGGAGCTGCAGGCAAGAACATTAATCTCTTCCAGATCCTCTGTGCTGCCAAGTATAGCAACTCATTCTTCACTGCGCTAATGCTGCTCTTCCATCATTTCTGTGTATGCTGTACCAGACAGAGCCATGTGAGTAAATGTACACATTTATATGCATTCACCCACAGATTATTACAGTGTTCACAGGTAAGCTGTGTATGAGTGAAGAATATAAAACACTATCAAGTATGATGTATATGTTGGGGGGAAGACCACATTATAAAATGGCATGGGCATAAATGCCCAACAAAAGTCACAGCCGGAATAGATGCATTTATGAAATTCCAATATATTAAAGCATATACGAGCTCTGCAAAAGAAGCAACTTCTTCCCAGACCTCCTGTCCAGGGTCATAAGAGTAACACTTCCTGAACTACAGAGTGAATGCATGGAGCTGTCCTTAACTCACACACAGACTAAGAGGAAAAATTTTCATGCTTGGAGTAAAAGAAAAGATGCCCTTATGCAGATGAAAGGTTGTTTTAGCATATTCCCTCCCACATAAGCCATCCTAGTGCTCCTTGTCAAAGACAGGTTTCCCCTCTGTACAAATAAGCCCTAACTCACTTTTTAAAACCTCTTTTGATGCCCATACAAAGCTATCCTTCACACATCCACTCAGCCAATGCTCCACGTACTCCATCCATACTCGCCTGCTCCCCCCACACCAGCTCCCTCTCCAGCCCCAACCCTCTGCACCATTTTCACTCCCTTCTGGCAGTCTGGGTGAAGCAAGCTGCCCACCCCGTCTTTGTGCTGGCAGTACCAACCTAAAGCACTTTAGTAAGTTCTAGAGGAAGAAGTTTTTATCAGGGTGCTCTCAAACCCAAGAGGGACAGCTCAAGTCTTCAGCAGACACCCCTAAAATAGGCATTCAATTACATTAGATAGTGGTTTTTTTTACATTATTAAGGAGAACTCTTCAACAGCCCTGAGATAAATAGTCAAGGAAAAGGTTTATTTCACTTCAAAGAGAACAGAACAAGTTCAGCATTTTCAAAACAGGATAAATATGTAAATCACATATGTAAATATGTAATAGGACAAAGTGCAAACAAATCTTTTGACAAGAACTGTTCTTACCGTATGAAAACTAGCTTGACCTTTGATGGGGCAGTCTTAATGATTGCAGAAGCATTCTGGTGACTTCTTCCATACAATATCTGATTGTTTATCTGTTAAAAGAAAATGAAGATTTTCGTGTAAGTGGAGAAGTATGCATTGTTTAAATTTACACCACTAAGATTTCCACATTTACTGTGGGATAAAGAGATAAGACTCAAAGAAAACGTGGTCTGCAAAATATAAATTGGATACCTTTTGAGGCTCCTACAGCCGGGAATATCAACATCGCACTGATAGATATACCTATCTGTACAGTTTTGTAGAGACAGAAATACCAGAGCTGAGGCACTAAAAGCCTCTTTTGGGCACAGCTGTGCTGCAAAAAGACATCATCTGATAAGCACATAGGAGGAGATGGGCACTGCTCAGCTTGGCCTTGGACTGCCCAGGGCAGTTGCCCCTTCCCTCAGCCAACTACTGGAGGATGATGGGGGGTAGTCTGCAATTCAGCAGCAACACTTTAACCATTTCTCATCAGCTTTCTTATCATTCCTTTTGAAAGGATAAATCCTAATTTGATTTTAAGATCATCCTCCTTCTCATACTGATTTCATAATGGACCACAGAATTGCAGCCTTAGAAGGGATTTTAAAATATTACATGTTCAACATCTTAGACTCCAATTTATCAAAGAAAAAATACCGTATTAATAGCAAAACATTCCAAGTTTTATTCTAGACCAATATAAAACAGAAACCAATGCAGGGCTAATTTAGTCTTATTAGTAAGCCACAAATGAGAAATCTTTTACTCTTTTTCACAGATCCATAGAATGGATTTTAAGCATTGTTGCCAGATTTTTGGAAACAACTTGATCTGCAAAGAATCATATAGGTATGACAACAGCACAGATTTTGAGACAGACACTCCTATACCTTACCTACAGGCAACTGGCAGTTTAGGAAAACTTGCTGTTAAGATTGTGCCAACTCCTCAGTTCCGCTGAAGGAAAAAGAACTGATAGTCATGGAGACAAAGGACAACTTAAGGACATGCCACATCACTTTTGCTGTGATGGATCAAACACCTAAGCACAGCACCAGACACCAAGTACTACTTTGGATACTTTTGCTGCGTGCAAGCAAATGCTGCAGTTTTCAGAGGGAAATAGCTTGGCTTTAATACAGTATGTGCTTCAGGTCATTTCTTTCTGTAGGAACGACAAATGGAACTTGAGGAAAATAAGACTGCTACTGTCTCCCAGTGCCACGCTCAGCGAGTGGGACTTCAACAAGGACAACAGCATCTCCGAGATGAACATAGTAGTTATTTCCAAGCCAACCAAAAGCATACTCGGTATCATACCACAAAAATAACCTGCAGTGCAAAAATGGAATATTTAAAGCATTTCATTCGTTTCACAGGCAGGGCTTGTGTTTAACACCGTGCTCCACCTCAGCCTGCCCGCAATGCCCTGAGTTTCTTGGGCTTCAGCTCCCCTTCATTAATGCCTCCCACCTCAGAGGTATCCTAAGACGATGCTCGCCTTTCAGCTCAGGCATTGCAAAAACTACAATCATGAAGATCACAGGCAGAACATAAGGTAGATACGAATACCACAACAAATTTAAAGAAAGTAAAAGCTGAGTTGAGTGTTACGGGGAAAAAAAAGACTATGTCAAGGAGATTAACAAAACCCTTGAGCAGTGTCTTAGTTGTACCCTGATGATTTTCGGATTTAAAACTAAGCTGAAGCAAACACGCAGCGAGGTGGTGAAGGAAACCATCCTCCCCTGACAGCAGGGAGCAGGACTACCAGAGCTGTCTTCCTTCAACTTCAACAATTCAGACTGGAAGAAGCATCAAGATAACAACATTCTGTGGAAGAACAATTATTTACCTATACCTGAATACTTGTGAACATGAACATGGAAACTAATTCAAAAGCTACATTTAACATCTTTTATTTTGTCCAAAAAAGAAGGCAAAACTTCAAAGATGAAGAAAAAGAAATTGAAATGAATAGTATTTGAAATCATGATGTTAGTTCAGGTTCGTGGTTCAGCTTGTCCTGTGTCTTTCTGTCTAAGCAAGCACCAGAGGCTTCCAAGCGTGCAGAACAATCTGCTATTTAACTCTGTCAAAATTCTCACTCTAAGCATCTTGATGAGATTAATGCACCTCTCTGGAGCTGGAGTGTTCATATACCCTTCCAAAGTGAGCAGCCAGCTTCGTTTCAATACTGCAATTTTTTCCTTCCACTCTTCATTTACAACATAATATTTACATTCACATTTGATATACCAACGCTGTTTAAAACAATAATGATAATGGAACCCAGGAACAATTCACTAGTGATTACAGAAGGACTTTTTGTTACTGAAAATGTTTCTATTGGATTTTGGGTTTGTGTTCTTAGAAGATTTTTTCATTTGAACAAGAAATAACCAGCCAAGTCTTACAGCCTTGTGTCATACAGGCTATTTGGTCATACTGGCAACTTCACAATATTCCCATCTTATTTTCTATGGGTCAAAACAACATGCTGGTTCATCAGTTAAATAAGGACAATACAAGGACAAGAATAAAACCCCTAACACTTGATTATTCATGAAGACTGACGTGCAAACCATTTACCTACCAAGTTGCTTACTGTATAAAGAGAGAACCAAGAAAGGTCTATGAGAGTCTGAGCTGGCATGAAACTATCAGCACTGAGGAAATAGCATCAGGCCAACATTCATAAGGGTTTAATATGGTGCTGTCTGCAACTGCCATGTTTGCAAAGACAGGGCAAGAAGCAACATCCTAGGCCACGTTTATTAATCAAAGATAAATTTAAAAATCCAGTGGCAAAAATGAATGCTCATTTGCATTCTGGCATCCAGCTGGACTTGAAACTTTCAGCGAGTTTGTTGACTTAATTTCTCAAAGTTCAAAAATAAATTATTTACTGGGAATACTGTATGCATTACAAATTGTTTGGATTTAGTTAAATTACCATCAATTTTTCTAAACAGCAGACTTCTTAGATTAAAATTTATAGTCTTTACTCTCGCTAAATTAATCCTACTCAGTAGATGTATCAAATAGTCCAAAATTTAATTAGCTGTGAGCTGGGTCTGTAAGTTATAATTATTTAATTACACCAAAATGAAAGGATAATCAAAGTAATATATCTCCACAAGGTTTTGGACTGTCCCACATAGTTACTACAGCCAGTATTAATTTTTCTTTTTTTTTAAAAAAAGGTCACTTTCTTTTGCAAAGTAAATTAATGTTCCATTAGCTTCATCATCACAGTGATGAGCAAAGCACAAAAGCCTACTTAAATAAAACAAAAAAGAGAACATCTAGGATTTCATAAGCAACACCATTTTAAATCTTTCAAATTAAATTAAGTAACACATCAGATTAACCAAATAGTACTCCCGGAGTCAAAACCTATAAATCTATACTTTAATTTTTTCATTAGCTATCAGAAAAGAAAAACAAAACTTTGACTAAGCAAAAGAAATAAACTGATCTAAATCAACCTCAACTCTTCTTTATATGTCCCTTTACATAACTTCTTGGAAAGACAGCAGAGAACAGAGAAAGATAAAAACATGTTACAGGTATGAGGTCAGGTCAGCACACTGAAGTTCAATCTTTAATACAACCCTGCACTGCTTTATGGCAGATTTTATCACATATCCCAAATGTACTGTTGCCTTCACCTACAAAAGTTTTGTTTTACAGTTTCATACACTAAAGTAGCAGAAATTAAAAACTCACTGAAACCTGAACTCTTAAATTAAGAGAAAAAATTTAAAGGATTGTTTGCTTCTCAAACCTTAATTTGCAGAAGAGAAACATTAGATATGGGTATTAAAAAAAAAAAAGCACTGTTTTTACTATGTGGCAGTAATGGAAATCCATAAAATTAGTATCATCTGATTTTTATGAAAAGTTAAATGATACCTCAAACCTAGTAAAAGAACTGGCATAGCTTTCTATAATAATTCTTTCTTTGTACCAATGCATTAGATTCCTTCTAACCACAGGAACTGTAGCATTTCAAGATACAACCAGACTCTCTGAAACAATGGGAAGAGTTTCAAAAACTTTTTGATCAAATTATATAGACTGAAACCCCACAAAATACACCAACCCCCCAAACAATAAAGCATGAGGAAAACATTGGAAAGAAAAAATAATTAATTAGAATGTGAATTCTTCTTTCCTCAACAAATTTCTTGCCTGGCACATGTTCAAACATGTGCATCATCTAAAGCGATCAACAGACCATAAACTCCACAGACAGAAAATCTCCTGCCCTGTGTTGCAATTCGGCTTTGCCATTGGCTCGGCAGGCAGCTGACCCCTGCAGTTCCCACCTAGAGAGTGTGGAAGGAGAGACAGGATGACAGAAAACCGCAGATTGCCTGTGCCCTCAGTGCACAACCAGCTTTCTGATTACAGCTTTACCTTATTTGCAGCTTTAAAAATCACCACCCAACACTAACCTTAATTGGTAACCTGTATACAAAGTACGTGAAAAACGTATTTGTATCCTCCTACGAAAAGACAAAAAGGACACTATCCCTTAATGTTACCTTCAGTAAATGAATCTCAGAAGAAGAACAGAAGCTATGACTATGGTGTTTAAATAGGAATTAAAAAAAAAAAAATCACCACTAGAGTTAATCATTCAAGATGACTGTTCTCATGTGAAAACCTCAGTGTCTTTCTACATTCAAGTTACTGTCCCTCTTGAGGGATAGTGCCACTTGCCTAATCCAAAGTAACTGTCTTGACACAGGAGAAATATAACAATCCCACAACAAATAAACTGAGAATAAACCACCAATCCCCCACATTACAAAACAGAAGTGGCATTGTGAATTTGGCTGGGTAGTTCATTTACTTGGGCAAAATACTGATGTATCTATTATTACAGCATAACTTATATTTATCTAAGAATCTTAAAATAAAATAGCAATAAAAATACATTTAGCACAAAAGCCCTCCAGCTTTGAGCTATGACAAAAATGGCATAAAAAAAGAAAAAAAGATTGCCTCTCATGCAACAGTCCAGAATGGACAACAGGCAAACTTGCACAGCGATTCTTGACTATGAAGACTAGCTTTCACTCCTTCAAGAAATGCTGTGGCCTCCTAGAGCAAAACATCCAAATAAGCAGTTTCCTTCCACCTCCTGCCCCATTTTTGGCAAGATAAGCAGGGGCAGGAAGATGGCAGAAAATCCCAACATCAGTAATTTAGCGTTAACAGGGCTCTGAACAGCTTGGTTTATTAACAGAATGCAGTTGACTCTCTTATGGAGACATGATAATAATAATAATAATAACAGGGTGGATTATTCAGTGTGAATAAAACCTACCAACAGGACAGACCCATGCAGAGTTCATGAGCAGCAGGGCTTAACAGCACAGGTACAGCACCACGTGAACATGCTGCTGGCCATGCTGGGCACAATCAGCCACAGGACCAAGCCCAAACTAATAAGATACGAAGCAGTGCAGACACCTGCACTAAAACAGCAAGACTGCAAGGCAGGAGCACCACAGATGGTTTCTTTGCTTGGAAAAAGAATGGAAAAGCAGAACTCGTACCATGTTAAAAATACATTCTTTTGCACAGGGACCAAATTCTGATCCAAGTAATTTTCCTCCACGTATGAAAACAGGATGAAAGGACCTTCTCCCTCAAAAAGCTGTTTTCTCCAGCAACATACCCATCCAAAAGACATCACAGAAGATGTATTTAAAAAATAATGATTACATACAATTTTTTTATGTGACCTGTATTTCATTCGATGTATAGGCTGGACTGACTTTGAAAACAAGCCAGGATCATGCCCCCAGAAGAGTACTGTTGTTTGCAGAAGCTAAAAGTGAGATGATATTTCATTAATTCAGTGACAAAAGACTTTATGAATAAGGAGCTGAGGCAGTCTGGCAGCATCCCACATCCTTCAATTGAATCCAATCAAACTCCAGTTCAAAAGAAAAATGGAAAGGTAATATCTATCTAGCTGTATCTACATTTATACCTCCATCCCATTAACCTTACCCCCATCAACAGCCATGGGGAATAATCTGCACACACTGAAGTAGCATCCACTGGTTTAATGGAGCAACACTAACCAACAGGATTCACTGGGGCACCCCGGGACAGAGCAGAAATGCTAGAGGTTTCCTAAGACGTGAATCCCTTCTCTTGCTGATACGGTCTAGTATTCAAACCTGATGTGTAATGGAAGATGCAGATACAAATATACTTAAAACACGCAGTTAGACAAGGGTTGAGGGTGGTATATCTATTTGCTGATGAACAGATGAGAATACTGGGGAAAATGGCCTCAAATGCTTAGGAAGGAAGCGGTTGCAAAGTTGAATAGCTTTTTTTTCTATGGAATAACTAAATATTTGAGCAGTGGCCAGCAGCTCAGTCTGCAGGCAGAGCAATTAAATATCTACACACAGTGAAGCCCTACCCAAAGGAAGAGAAGTGAAGTTGCTTCA
>VYZW01052350.1:20622-43379 GCA_013401315.1 Balaeniceps rex
CTTTTAAAAGACAAAAAAAAAGAGCTGTGAATAATTGACCACTGGTGCGAACATGAGATATCCGTACATGACTAATGCACAATCCATTCCTTTGTAATACAGGATGTTTTGACACTGGATACATACTCACTGGGGACCAGAATGAGATCACCACATCCTTTCATATAAGTAATCACACTTCTGCCCACTAGTGACACACCTTTGATTTGATTGCAAAGGTAAACAAGAGAGGTAGTTACTAAAGTCTCTTTCAACTTCAGTTTATTTGAAGTTTGGCATTTTTCAGATGGTGAACATCACTTTCCGTCCACTGAAGAAAAAAACAATTTTATCTCCAACTTGACAGGGAGAGGAATTAGGACACCACCACAACTTTGGAAAATGCTACTTATAACATGGCTCGTGCATGTAAATCCCGAGACTTGAGATATATGTGATTAATCACAGATGGTGCATCTTTCAAGTACTGCTAGCAATGCTTAACATTAGATCAAACAAACACTGCAAGGAATAACTCATGAGATATAAGAAAACTTCAGTGGATCCTTCTTTGTGAAAAACTATCAATACAAAAGGCTCTACCTTTCCTCTACCACGAACTACCTGGTCTATGATATGCACAGAGGAAAACAGTACCATGAGTCCTTTCAACTGGTATGCACCCAAAATTTGACAATTTTAATTTTCTTTTACCATTAGAATTTGGTGACAGGGACAGAAAGAACATAAATTTGAAGGAGAAAGTAATTTTCCTACCTACTCCAGTATGGTATAGGCCTTCATACCATTTATCACACTTAAAAAGAAAAATAATAAACTTCAGATGGTAATATTATTATAGCAAAACAAGTCTTTCTTGTACTATGTGTATTGAAAACCCATAACTACAGAACTGTTAGACAATGACAAAAGCTTAGACAATTCTGAGCACTCCTAAGGTATCCCCAGGTAGTCAAATTGCTCTTTCTCAAGTCAAGAAATGTGAGAAGATAGGTGGTTCTCTGATGGCACTCTGAAAGACCAAAAAATCACCACCCATGGAGAGCAGTAGGTAAGCATATACCTGCTCTTCAGTAAAATCTTCTCTCTAAAGGAAAGATCCCCAGGGATGGTTGATTTTTTTTAAACCACTGAAGCAATCATGACATAGGTACCTGCTACCTACCACTGCAGGTACCGCAGCAGAGAGTCATTTTGCAACAGCCAAAAATCAGATGAAGTGTAGGAAATCTGCATTTTCAATCTGAAGGTGAAGCAAGGAGATAGGAGAAAAAGTGAAGACAAAATACTCCACTTGCTAACAAGCTCTCTCGCCTTGTGGGTGAACTTGTGCCAGACACAACTAAAGAAAATAAGTATTTTAAGTTACAACAGATCAAAGCAGATTACAGCACGAAATTTTATTTTCAGGATGGGGGATATCCCTGTCATCTGTAACAACACATATGGTAACTTTGAGGGGGGGTTGTTTTTTTTAATGTAAGGTGTGAATTTCCCTGTGAAACCACATATGCACTATAAGGATAGATTTACTATCCCCTTCCTGCCTTTCAACAGTCCCTCCCTAAGCATAGCTTGTGAACATGCTGAGAGCACAGACTTCACGGACAAGACATTAGTTTTCACAGGCCAATGATTTTTGTTTCACTGAGAACACATTTACCTGCCAAAGGCCAAGTTCTCAGTTGGCATAAATGAGCGCAGCTCCTTGCCTCAGCCATCTAATTCCATTTGCAGGCTTTATTTAAGGTCCAAATGATAGCTTCACATATGCCTCTCCCTCTCTCCATATGAACCCTACTTAGTAGTTAAAGGAAACGCTTACCTCTAAAAGTTCATCGCCAATATGCATCCTTCCATCTCGTCCCGCAGGTCCATCTGGATTGATACCAACTACAAAGATGCTCATACGAGAGCGGTCCTTGTTGCCAGCAAGACTCAGTCCGAGCCCATTTTTGTCTTTCTCAAGCTCAATAATGTGCAATTCTCCTGGTAGATCTGCATATCTTTGCCTGATTTTTTCTAGAAAGATCAACATAAAATGAGTTATAACGTAAAATAACTTACATGCAGATGTTCAAGAACACATACCAATAAGCTAGAAATTGATGGCTTCTCAGCATTTACTCTTTGGTAACAGAGGTCTTTCCAGCACAGACTCTAAAATACCATTTGCTGTGCCTGTATCACTGACACAGCAAAATGCAGCATCAGCTACAAACACTATTCTCATTAAAACTGCACTATTTTAATTATTTGTACAACAGGCTGGTTCTAAACCAAAAATTTTTTGAAAGGAGGGTAAACAAGGGAATTCTAGGGACACCTCAATCTTACCTTACAAAAACTATCAATTTCAGAAAACTCTCATAAAATTAGAGCTGGTTAATTAACCACTGTGGGAAACTGAAATGCTTACATTGCAAGCATATTGCAAACTCGCATCTCAAGGTAGACTCTTTTACTTTTGCTTCTTTCTGGTGACTCAGGAATACGCTTACCATGCTCTGCTTAACATTATGTGCCACTGTGCGGATGACTACTCAAAGCAGATGTCAGCGACAATGTATATGATTGATTACATTTTTAAATGCAGCCTCACTTGACACTAAGGTTGTCATTTGTCTTTCATCTACATTTCAACCATTTCTGTGACAGAGCACAATACATTTACAAAGTTATTTGGAGCACACTGCGTGTCTGTGGATGCTGACAGTTTAATCTGAATGTCTTTTCACCACTGGCATACAAACATCTGTAACTATTGCTTGCGAGGGTCAATCACAGCAAGAGCAATTTTTTTTCTGTCTGATTGTCCTTTGCAGATTTTAACGCCAGCTTCGTAACACCACCTGCACCCAATGCTTCAGCTGGGCCACACATTAAAAAAAGCAAGTCAAAGTATTTTGCTGTGGCTGGATGTCACCTTTAGTACAGAGCCCAAGGTGAAAGAAACTGCTGCATTATGCATCAAAAGGAGAAATAAGAGATATTATATGTTCAACTATATCCCTGAGTCAGCAGCAGTAGCTAGATCAATATTAGCTATTACCATTTTACCAGGGAAGCATATTTTAATGGTATGATTTAACCACTGTAGTGAATGTTCCCATGACAACAACGAAGAGGGGAAAGAGCCGGGGAAGGTGAGAGGGAAGCAACCAAAAATGAATAAAAACTGCTGAGAAGAAAGACAATGAAGCAGAGGTGTTCCTTCCGCAGCCCCTGCACAGGATGCCAGGGTGATTTAGCCAAACTTGGGTCCACCTGGTGGCTCTCCTCTCTCAGCAATTGTTCCAGCTGCAGCAGCCTCTTATGCTTCGGCAGANACAGGCTGGCATTTTCCTGCCATGCTCAAAATCCCCAGTGGCCTGGAGCCTGAGCCTAAAATCCTGGAGGCATATATTAAGGGTGAGATGTTATCCCTGGAAAGCTGTAAAGCCCTACAGAGGTCTGCACAAAATCAGAATATCATAAAAAATTATAAAACTCATTTGTTACTATCAATTATATGCCAAACATTCATATAACTGCATTAAATGGTAATCCCTGTAGCTGCATAGTTCTTTAATATATTTCTTAACTAATGGGGTCAAAATGTAATTAGAGGTGTGATTTGCTACTTGAATTTGGAAAGTGGTTTTTTTCTGCTTAGTATGCAGGATACCTCCTGCTCAAAAAGGGCAAGTGAGGAAAGGTCTCAAAAATGGTGCTTCTGAAAGTACAGCAGATACAAGCACCTATGCAGCCACAAGCTTTTTATTCACACCACCGAGTTTTAATGTTCTTTTCCCGTTAAGCAAAGTCCAGACCTGAAGAGCACTAAGACATTTTCTGCCCACCACAGTTAGACAAACAACTCATTACAGCGCAGCAAGTAGCTGCAGCATATCCCAGCTGTAAGAATACCAAGGACAGGTCATCAGCAGAAGAGGGATTTCTTAGTGACTGCACTTTTGTGGATAAAGCAAAGAATCAGTGCTCTGGAGGGATGCTGTTGATTGATCATTGCTCTGCCACAGTTCCTTTCATTGCTTGTTTTACATGGACAAGACATCTCACTTTCATTTGCTAGGAGTAAAGCACACATCTAAAGCATGTTTTTAGCAACTCTTAGTCAGACGCACAGAAAAGAGGTGAAGGGGCAAGGAGAACACACACGCATAAATGCCGTACACATGAAGCCACACATCTTCAGAGACTGCTTCAAAACTCATTTCTTGCTTGTCAGTAAAACTCCTTGAAATTCCCCAATCAGAGCCTGATGCAGGAGCAGTTCTGTGGTACTGCACATGGACACATCGCTCCAGCCTCTATCTGCAGGCAAGTGCCTTCCAAGACTACCAGTGTCAGTAAGTCTGTAAACTTTATAGTGTTTCCTCCTGCTGCAGCAACACAAAATGTGTTTTCTCACATGGGAAAAACGTTAGCTGTTCAGAAGTACTGTTCCATGCTGGGCTGAAACTAAAACTAAGTTTTAGCCCTCTAAAAATTAGTAGTTGGGGCAATTGCCTGGGATGAGATGGAGCCCCACTAAAGTTTCTGGTTTGCCTGTATTGGGCCAGGACTGGAAACTTGTTGAGCTGACGCCCAGCTCAGCACTCCAGCTGTGCCAGTAATCCCCCACTGTGGGAAAAATTCTTTGGGTAAAGAAAAATTTATCTGGGCAAAAACCACAAACCAACTCCAGGGGTCACCCAGTTGCTGTATTTGTTAAGAGTATTCTTTTTCTAAAGAGTTTTCCCCACTGCATGGTTTTGTTTGAAAAAATCCATACTTACAACAGAATGAAACCTCTGTGTGGACTAAGCCATTCATTAAATTATCACATTAATTTATAAAGCAACTATTTGAAATGGCTGAGGTGACTGGAGTGGTAAAACAGTGGGAGACTACAGAGGAAATAACAAAGATCCTACGTGCCGAGCACCACTTCCAGCCCAGCAGGAGGGCACTGTTATCGAGTGCTGCCGGAGAAGACGCAAGCATGTGTGTACATGTTCATGCACGTAGGGACAAGCAGAGATACCCCTGCTTTTAAAATCAAGCCTCCCTTAGCAGGGCATGCTGTCTCCTCCCTGAACAACAGAAGGTTCTGGCTCTCACAAGCCCAACCTCCTGCAATTAAACACTTCCAAGGGCTGTCCTCAGCAGCCAGCCTTGCAGTCTAAATGATAACGTGCTATTCCCAGTGGTGTCGTTGCGTTACTCATCCAATCTGCATACAAATATCCTTTGGGCATCCAGCTGACTTCCTATAACATTGCAATCGTATTCTCAGTTTGCCTCTTAATAAGAATCTCATAAGATTATTTTAAACAAGTATTTACTGCTTAAACAAACGTGCATCTAAGGCATCTTCTTTTTAATGCCTTTTTCAGCTGTTTTTTCTCCCCTCCAGCTGGTATCACTTTTCAGTTCTCTGCCTAGCATTGGGGAGCCAGTTAGCATCTGCTTTTGCAAAGAATTCCATTATCTGCCTTCATTACCAGATACTTTACACAAGGCAATTGTAATTCTGTTGTTGCTGCATGGCACATGGGACATGGCGTTTCTTGTTTTGGCACTACATGGAGTTGTTTCCACGTTCGGTGGCAACATGCCTATCACAACTTCTGCAAACATATCTCACCAATGATATTTAACTAGCTAAGGTTACATCCAGTTTCTTTTAAAAATACTATACAGATGTAACATGAACTAAAAGCCCAAGTATACACTTTAGTGATCACTCCTGCAATAATATTTCCTGGTTATATTACCAGACAACTACATTTCAAAGAGAAACCCTGGAAATGGAAGACAACTGCTTTCAAACAATATACTATTATGCTGCTGCATGTTTTTCCCTGCTTCAGCCGCTATTCCTATTATATTAAACAGAGAGAGAAAAGAAATAAATAGGGACAATATGGTCAGAATATTGGAGCTTGCGTGATCTAGTATTGCAACAAATACACAATTTATCTGCACGGAAAAACAGACACCACTTCTCAGGAAGGCAGAAGGCTCTTTAAATTACAAAGATATATAAAGCACTTGCAAAGGGCTGAGGAGCCTGTTTCCCAAACCTGCTGAAATCTCCAGTTAAATGAGCTGAAAGGGAAGAGGTGTTTCTTTTGAAAACGGTGTCTCTGCGTAATGCCAATTAGAGTCCAGGTAAAAAGAGGAAAAAAAAAAAAAAGGCTCTGGATGACTCAGACAGGTGATTTATTTTAGTACCAAATGCTCAGTATTAAAACTATTAAAGCAAAATACAGAGAAAAGAAAGGGGGAAAAACACCACAAAGATGACAGATGATATTTGTACATAGCGGTGATACTGAGGATTTTACATCCCTCTTGCATTACCTCAGATAACTATTAGCAACATATGTTGGCTTTTGGAGACTTTACAATGGTCTCATTTATCAGCCTGTGTTCATTTTAATGGCTTTAGCTACCATTTTTATCACATAGCACATAACGTGGTTACAGTCTTAGCCTTTTCTGAGATTACTCTGCTCAGACAGCAGTGCTGCAGCATCACAACCACTGTTTTTCATTTAGTAATGATAGATATCAGAATGCAGCCAGCATCCACTACACAGAGCCAACCTTGCATATCAAACAACTAATTCCCGTCTTGATTTCACTATAAACATTAAAAAAAGTAGGAACTCCCTTGAAAGCTAACCCTAGAGCTGTGAGGGCAGCACATCTAATTTACTGATTACAATTTACAAGAACCTAAATAAGCATATTGAAGGGACCATAATTGAACAAATGGGGTTTAGAATTCTCCCACTACTAATAATATTATAAGCTTATTGTTTTAATCTTCCCACTAGCCCTCTATTCAGCTCCAAGGAGGCAGACAGTTCTTCAAACGTTATCTCAAAAGCGATGCACTTGTCTGTTTTTATAAGCTTTAAACTGATAAATAGAGAGAATTTCTGTAATGCTTTCTTAACTTCCATAAAATCATGCCTATTCTTCTCTCAGTAATCACCATGCATGAGAAAAATAGGGCAGCTGTATTCAAAACTGGCAAACCTAAATGAAGAGCCAGAGATCGTGTTATGACCAGTGTCTCTCCCTTGGGTGGTGAGAGGAGAGGACAGAGTCTGCTGGGGCTCACATATTTGTAAATACCGTCATCTCCATACCTGTGGGCAGGACCATCCCTGTGGTGGGATGGGGCAGCTATGGGTTCCCCATCTGATCCAGAAACTCAGCATCTCCTCCAATCTCCCTTTGACAGCCACACCATCCCTTTGGTAACACTTTGCTTCATGTACACCATTTGGAAGTCATTTACCAAAACTGAAGTGATGATTTTCAGAGAAAAATAAAACCCAGCGTTTCTATTATTCTTTGGCACACTTCAATTAATGCTCCCACCCCAAGCCCAAGTCTGTCATATACCAGGAAGAAAAAAAAACAGAGCTCCATCTCTCCCCTTCCTCCCCAAAATACTGAGTGCCAAAATATTATAACATTACTTATAAGTAAATGAGGGAGAAAGCACGCACAAGGTGCCACACAGGTAAAGCCTTCTCTAAATGAACAGTTAAGCGTAGGCTTTCATACTCACAAATATAACTCATCCAAGCTCAAGTGAAAAGCAAATGTGCGTTAAACTCTCCTGAGACAATATTCTTACCCTAACTTGAAGACTGTCTCTTTTCTTCTTTTTTGTGTGTGAAGGATTCAGGGTATCATTTGGGATCTCCAAGTTTCTTCTAACTGCTCCCTTCAGCTCAGCCTCCCATTCTGTTTTGCTCCTCTCATGCCATGCAAACGCTTGCAGCAGCTTCTCAGCTCATACAAGAAAACTTTCCTTCTCCTCCAATTCTTTCCTTAAATCCCACTTGTCCCTCACATTGCCCTTCCTACAGCAGAAGGTAAAAATTTTTGCTAGTGATTTTTAACTAATTCAGGAAGAAGGGTATAATGAGAGTCTCCACAACCCACTTCAAGTACCATTTCATTTTGTTCCTGTGAGCAAGTGACATTTAGAAACAGTTATCATTAATTTTTATTTCCTACAATCAAGGAATCATCACACCCGAAGACAACAGCAGAGAGAAAAGCAATATTTAGCCCTGGCTGAAAAACAAGGTAACTGCAGCCTGTAACACCAGGGAGCATCTCCAATGCTTGCACCATCTCATGTCAACATTTTGAACAAATGGAGTTCTTGCCAACAATTTTTTCCTTATTTCAGGCCCAAAGCTTCATTTTAAAGCTGCAGTTTCATTACACAACATTTAAGCTCTCTGAGGAAGGGACATTGTATGTTTTTCTTTTTTAATTAGATGACAAGGACGTGAGTCTATTCATACGGATGTTTATCTGAGATCTTTAACACTTTTAAAAGGAGATTTAGTGAAAATGTGGTAAGCAGAGCATCCAGATGCTCATAATTGCTGATTATAAGGGAATCTACCCTCCCCTGCACACAATACTTCCACTCATTTGCCTTTCAAATGACGCATTAACCCAAGCACTTGGATTTCCTCAGAAGTGACCTCCTCTGGGTGCTGTGATCGTGCAATCAGTCACTCTGGTGAGCTGAGAGCTCACCACTCTCTGAGCTCAGAGCTCTGCACCAGCAGATGATCCCGCAGTCTTACAGGCTTTGGAGGAAAGGATTTGCAAAAGCTGCCCATGTGTTTCTTACCTGCTGCCCCAGGACTAATAAGCTGGTTGTTTCCTCTAGATAGAAGACATGCAAAATGGGCTACCTGTTGGAGCATCATACTGCCACTAGTTCATTAAATACAGTCAAATAGCAAGACATTTTTCCTTTGCTAAAATCCTCTATGAGGATACAAATAGTTATATGCAAAAATATATCACATCATGGTTGATGTTTGGTCCCACAAAAGGCCAAACTGAAGGCATTTTACACTAATTACATCCTTAAAATGTGGGGTAGCCTCAAAAGACAGCTGCTGTAGGTCCCACTTTTAAGCTGTTGAAAAGATAACTGAGAAAAATCCCATTAAGAATACTCTACTGTATAATATTGCAGTATATTATATTGTACCATGCAGTTTAAGTCATCTAAGGCCAAAATACTGCAGGCTTCAGAGCTTCCCAGCCTGCTCAGTGGTGATGGCACCGAGCAGCCCAGAGATAAGGCTCAGTTATCACAGCCACCAGGCTCACACATGCTGCACCTCCCGAGAGGAAAGCAGCCTTGCTCCTGCTCTGCTGAGGCTTGCCTACCATAGTTCTCCAGGAAGACAGGACATGTTAACAGTATAAGAACATTAGAAAATACCGATTTTCATCTGCAAAGTCTCAAGGAAATTTGAAATAGCTCTAAACGCATATTGCTTGCACTTCTGGCCTGCTGCACTGTGGCTATCACCTGGCATTGATGTGTCCACCAAGCGTCAGTGATCTGTAAGGGTGCATGATGTGAACACACAAAATCAGATTTCCAGACGCTGTGACAGACAACGTTTTAATGACCCATTTTACAATTCAGTTTTGGAAAAATCTCACAATTGGGATAGAAATTTCTTTTCGAAGCTACTCTTTCTGGTAGGATCAGGTTTTCTGGTTTGCTCCTGCTCACATTGCTCTGCTAGGATCTACAATCCATTCCTGACATTTGTATTTGAAAACTGCTCATTCATTTGATGGAAGAACAAGTATGTCTGAGACCGAACAAAGGATATTGGGGAACTCTAATCCATTGCTTTTCTGCTTGGTCTCAACACGAACAAATGAATATCGTGAACATTTAAATTCTTCCTCCCTTGACAGTAATACAGTGTAACTTGATCTGACAGTGTTTCATCTTTAAATAATGATGTTCCCACAAAGCGACTGGCACAGTCATTATCTTGGAATCTTTCTGCACTGAGTCTAATTAAAGACAACGGCATCAGACTATTGTCAGAAACTGAAAGTTTTTTACCTAACAAAGGCTTTTAGGTGCTCAAGCATCAACTTTCCCAGTGATAAGTAATTGTGAGAGGCAGCACAGAAGATATCTCTCAGAAGACAAGGTGATGAGGCGTTTCTCACGCAGTGATTCGTTCTTAAATTAAGAACCTGCAATGAGAGCCTGAACGTCCTCCATCTAGAGCGGACAGGATGAGAAAACGGGGAGACTTTTGGACTTAATAGTAAAGACTTTTTGACCAGCAAACATAACCTGTACTGATGAGCCCAATACCTACAGAAAATTCTTAAAGGAAGGTCTCCAGGGGAATCGCCACCATTTGTGAAATGTAGCGGGGGGGGGAAGTAAAGCTTCAAATAAAATCAAAACAGTTGCACTAACAAGCCACAAAAATAAAAAAGACTAAGGACCTGGTTGTGGAAGAGCAGGTGAAGAGGAAGAAATGATACTGTGCAGCTGGGATAAGAGATGGTGGAGAGGAGATGGCAGGAAGAGTGTCCCAACCTAACGTGATCACTTGCTCTGCCACGGCAGCACAGCCTTGCAACGCAACAAAGCTACGTAACATCAGTGTGACTTGACAATGACTAAGTTAAATTTTTGGATTAAAAACCCCTGCCACAGTAGTTTAACTTTGCTTGTACAGCAATTTTTAAATATGCTGTGACAGTGATTAAAAAGATTAAAGTTGGATGAGTCATCTGGGACTGTAAAGCCCAGGAAAATGCCCACAGAGCTATGCTGGAAAATACAGTGCAAGTCTTAACAGTGAGAAGACCCAGGGAAGATAGATCATGCCATCATCAAGATGATCAGCTACTTTAGTTGTGATTTAATTCAATGGTGTTCTTAATGGTAAATTTTAATCCTCTTTAATATCTTTAGGTTTTAGTTATTTTGCTAAAGATTGACTGTAACTAGTTAGTTACTACAAAAACACATTTATCTGCGTCAAAAGATTGTATTTACATTGTATGTTGCTTCTTTAGGTCAACTATGGGGATAAAATGCTGTATAAGTATTTAAGGAAATGTAACATTTACTATACATCTGTTGAAATGCTCAAGATTTATCACATCAGATATTGTGAACAACGTTTCTTCTATAGTATATATTTTTCCTAACAATAGATACTGTTTGTATTTGGACAGAAATTAGAATGCAATTAAAATATAAGTAACAGTTTTGTAATACAAATATTGCATACAAACATGCCAATTGTGATTAATATAAGAAAAATGTTTTTATTGAAATGTTTTCATTTAAAACTGGAATACTAAACAAAAGCATTGTTATTCTCACAGTAGATAATAGAGGTTCTATGGTGATCAAAAACTTTTTTAAACGGTCTAATTTCCACTTTGTCAAAGATTTCCTTTTGTCTGTCTTGGGGCCTTCACGAACACCTAGTTAACGACAAATGCTGTGCAGTGACCTCGGAGGAGGTTCTGCCATCACACCATGGCCACAAACACTTCCATAATTTTCCAACTGACAACTCTCAACTTCACACTCCTAGTTTTTATTCACAGACCAGAAAAGAAAAATATCCTTTTTCAGCTGCTAACAAGTTGTTCAAGTTTGATAAGCTATTTTCATTCCCACTGAATTAGCTGAATAAGCTGTAGAGAGAATAGGTCTTTGTTTCAGGCAGCTGAAGAAAAAGTCAAAAGCTAGCTTTTTACTACAGTCAGTTCTAGGTCCAGATTTCTCTCAATTCTCTGGGTGCACACATACTTTTCCTGAATAGTTTTTCCATTTAAATTATTCTAATAGGTTGGAGTATGGTCAGATCTTTATGTAGATTGCCATTTAAAACTTACAATGCATGTTAAAAGCAGAAAATGTTTGATTTAAATTAAGTGCAAATGCAATTTAAATAAAAAAGCAGCTTAATATTAAAAACGATGTATATCCAGCTTTCAGAGGACACAAGGTAATAGAGCGTACTCCACTTATAGAACAGACCAGCCCCACAACATTGTTTAGTAGTATTTATCTCTTCTTTTTTTTTTTTTTTTTTTTTTTANGTTACAAACTGATTACAGCTCCTCAAACACTTACAAATTATCTGATGACTTTTAGGATCCTCTGTGCTTTTGCACAAGACACTGAAACCATGCTCTGTAATGCCCCAGAGCTGCTGAGAGGTCCGTCAGCTACTTGAAGGCCATCCCTGCACTGCGTTTTGGTGTGCTACATATCCACCTCATCACTGCACATTGCTGGATATGAAGCCAAGAAACAAAATATTAGATAAGAAGAACAGGCTCAGCCCTCCCCATACCTCCCCACATCATGCAACGCTCCTACAGAGCCAAGAAATTTCAAAAGAGTAAGTCTGATTGGCTCTAGGTCCTGTTTTTTTGAGCTATTGAATTGCACTTCAGTCACATTTTCAAGCTTTTTACAACATCAGGCAATGCTTAGAGGTTTTGTTTGTTTGTTTAAGTATAAACCTGAGTTTCCCAATGTCGTGGCTCACCTTTGATTGCTGAGGTAAAACGAAAAATGAAAATGAAAAATGACTGCAAGACCTGGCAATGCTGGAGACTACCAATTTCTGTGCCTTGGAACAAAACAAATACATAAGTATAATTTCACTTTAAAGACTCTTCTGTTAACAAAAAACACTAATAATTTTTCTACTATATCTTCCCATATCTTCATCTATGATGTCTATCTTCCATTTATGATGTCTAATATATTAATCATAGTATTACATATCAAACAGATACACAAGCTAATGATATAGCCACCACTGGGCAACTGTTGGCTTCAAGTCCAAACGAGACCTGCAACTCAAGGACAGACCTACTCCCACATCTCCGAATGAGGTTTCTGATAATCACCAGAGAGCTGAGTTGTGTAAGAGAGTACTACTGGCAAACTCTGTTAACATTAATCCACAGGATCCCCTTCCCAAGCCAGCCACCGAGCTACAAGACTCAGCCAAGACCAAGTGCTGGTTCATCGCTGTACTCCTGTCTTTAACACAGCCCCACGTTCCCCTCCTGCTTCAGGGGAAGCAAACCGCAGCCTCCCCTTTATGTGCTTTGGTTTCTTGTGAACCTGGTCCAGCTGGCACAGTGTTGTGCAGAGCAGTATTTGCACAGCCCACGCCTTCTCATCACTTGCTTCGCATTCAACCTGTACACTCCATTGCTGAGGGGGTGCCTTAGCTCAAGCTGTATACCAAAGTGAAGACCTTTTCCAGCCTTACAGAGGAGATGATGAAAGAAAGGGACTCACAGCACAGCACTCTAATTTTAGATCATGGGTTTAGCTCATAAGTAGTCCCATGTGAAGCAGAGCTGAAGGAGAACGTCCTCCCTCCCTCCTTTGTTCAAGCCAACTCTTGCGCTCCTCAGACTCCTCTGTGAGCCTGTGCCGGTCACCAATCCACCAGAAAACCATTCCTCTTTAATGGTGGAGCAGTTTTCTGCTGAATGAGTGAGTTCAACAGGCTGAGAAAAGGAAGAGCAACAAGCACCCAAGTACCATAAACAACTGGGGAAGGTGGGAGCAGGGACAGGCAAATGGTGCTCCCCCTTATCAGCTTGCAGTTAGATGGTCTCGTATTGTGGAGCTTCAGTCTCAGAAATAGCAGAACACTAGAGGAGGATGACAAAGCAAACACTTCTCATACAGTTGAGCAACTAAAATGCAAACTTTCAGGCTGAAAACATACCGTTTGATTAATGCTATTATTCCAAAAGACAAAGGCACCAACCAAATAAAGAATTAACTCAAATGTCCCTTCTTAAAATGAGAAAGCAAGGGTTTATTACTTGGAATAATTTTAAATTGTACTATATGATGTAAACTGAGAATAAATATGTATGCTAATAAGAATACAGATTTTTCTACCACTGAAAGTATCAGTCAGACAACAGCTCTTGCATTTACACAGCCAACTGCCATTTTCCTTTTCCATCAGGTGAGGTGGGGGGATCTGGACAGATGAATGGATAACAATTCCTCCCCCCACAGAAATCCCCATTTAATATCACTGTGAAATCATAAAACATTTATATACTCTCCCTAAATAAGCCATACATCTTATTTAATCAGCTGTCTTGAGAGTCTATTCTTCTGTTAATCAGGTTTATGCTGCACCTGTGACATCATAAAACTTAACAGATTTGATTAAATAAAACAATATTTTGTACCAGAAATTCTATTCTGATTTTTCTTAATCTCTCCAAAGGACAGAGTCTGGCAGACCTGTGTTCTCTTCCACAAAGAGCAAGATAGAAGGACTAGGGTCAGACACCTTTGCTTATACCACATTTCAAATAAGAGATGATAAGCAAAGCATTCATTTCTCTGCAGAAGAAAAATAAAATTACAAACAAGTGAACAGAGTATTGTAACATATTTTTTTAGTATCAAAATATGTTATTAGGTAACAAATAGCTTCTCTTTAATGTATTTAATGAAATAAAGATATTAATGCATTAAGCTTTGGGCATTTTTTAAATGAACACAATTATAATCAGGAAACTGATGATGTATGTGAACAGAGACTTGCAATATGTCAAGCGCTCTCTCTTTTCCTTCTGGCAAAACAAATCCGTCTCCAAGGATTTATCCAAGAGGAAGAGCTAAACGGATAAACTTTACTATATTAGACTTACTTTTTCCACTCTGACTGGAGGAGGAAATCAACTAAGAGAAAGTTAAAAAAAAAATGCTTGAGGGAAAAATAAGAGTGGGTATGGTAGTTTTTACTGTAATTCTTTTGGGTTGATAGTCAACTGATTTTTTTTCCCCTCTTGTGGTGTTTAGCCTTCAAAAGGGACAATTCAGATGCATCCATGACTTGCTCCTCAGGAATAAACACTGTCTTTTGGGTAAGCTGGAACTCCATGGATCCTACTTTTTATTTTATCTTTAAATTTACATAGCCATCTACCCCCTAGAAACTGTGGCATGGTACTCCAGAAGGCTCAAGATGCTTTGTGTATCTTACGACAGATGGCTAACCAAGACACCCAACAGACAATAACCAAACCAGAAGAAATGCCAGGTCTTCTGAACTGCAGTCTGGGGGTTATGCTCCAGTGTTTATTAATTATATTTTAATCTTTTAATACAAATTAAGCTTAATTCTAATATGGTAAACAATTTTATTCTGTTTTCCTATAGGAACAAAGCTTATGCAATCATACCCTGTGCAATCCAAGCTCCTGCCCCGAAACCTTTGAACCTGCTGACCAATTTGAAGCAAATCTGATGGTGGACTAGGGGTCTCAAAGGTACTATAAAAGGTTCATGAAAATAGGCAGCCGTGCAGAGGAGAGAAACCTGATAAATACCCTGACTGGGGGAAAGGCTGCAGGGTGAGATCACACTTTATTAAAGCGTCAAAGAATTCACATGAGAGAAAGCCCTTAGAAATGCTACAGCCACAGGAAAAGCTTAAATCAGAGCTCACACCTTCCTCGACACCCAAGTCAGTCGAACGGGAGACACAAATCCGTAGGAATCCAACCTCATTAGCTGCAGTACTCACAGAAGTACTCATTAAACTCTTCACAACTCTGCACTCAAGTCCTGGCTGGAGGCAGTACAGAGAGCACCCAACCAGTACCTCTGTCCTCCCCTCAAAATGTCTCTTCTGCGCCTCTCTGAGCAGAGTACAGGAATCAGCCAAAAAGGAAAAGGGGAAGGTCTGCCAACACATGGCTATCAAGGGACAGGGAGGATGGGCCGGAGCAGATGTACCAACTGCTGCTATACAGATCCATCCAGAGACGCCGAAAGGGTTAGCCTATTGGTTTGCTCCGATGCCAAGAGCCATCCGCTTGCGCTGCCAGCAGCTACCACGGGTCCTGCTCACTCTGCCCTTCCAAGCCAGCACTCTCCCTGACACGTGTCACTGTGCAAGTCCTACTCATTTACAATGGCACAATATGCCTCCTGTACACACAAAAGAATGACCACATTATTCTGTCCCAGAAAGGCTTCGCTGAACTCCCCATTCCTCACAAAACCCCTTTAACCTCTTTCTTGGCCCTCACTCATAATCTTCCTGTGCTCCTCGTTGCATACAGCTTTACTTACTCCGTCATCCACCACATCCCGGTCTCATCTCATTTTTTTCCCCTTCCACTCTCCTCCCAGCCCTTCAGTGATACCTCACTACATACCACACTGTCAGGCTGTTCACTTAATGGCTTTCTTCCCTTGAAAAACAGTATTTCAAAAATCACATCTTCTATACTTCTAACAACTCAATCCTGAAATGAGCTCTTGCTGTACAATTACTGCATTGTCTATTTAAATACATTAATGATACGCAACAAAATGATACTGTGTTAATCCTCAAATAACCTGTCATATCCCTAAGAGAATAACAGATTACAAAATGGAGGAAAGTGCAGCCAAACTTTACGGGGTTTAAAACAGATTTTTTTGCCAAACACTTGAAAGAAATATAGTTTCTGGTTCAGAACGCAGTTTGCATTAAGGTTTACAATTCAGTGCAGAAAAGTGTCCAGATTTGAAGGTCTGAGTTGCAGGTGAGCCTGGCACAGGGAGCAGGAGGGTCCAGCACCAAGGGAATCTTGCCCCTCCTCCCTCCCTGGGCATCCAGCCGATCTGCTGTGGCTGAGCAGCCCCGATGACTGCATTACAGAACAGACATAGCTCTACCAGACCAGACAATTTCAGGACCATTACACACTGTAGTAGTGTAGGATACACTTTGCTTTTTTTTTTTTAAGCTACAGCAAAAGCTGCTGCTTGCTTTTTACTCCCAGAGCACCTGGAGGGATGGAGACTTAGTAGCATAATATCTTTAAGAACCATTTGGATGGTGTAATCCCTCTTTGCTCTCACAAGCACAGCATAAAGAGCCATAACTTAGCTCCACATGCATGTGCACACACACAAAAATGCCTTATACCTGCATACTCTCTGGCATTTCCCTCCAAATTCCTTCCAATTTAGGTATGTGGTTCAACTCTAAGTAACAGCACATTACAGATATGAGAACTTATGTTCAATATCTCGTAATATTCCCAGGACCATCACACCATGGAAATGACAACTTCCCACCTCACTTTACAGAGGACCTGGTTGAGTATACTACATCAGTTTAACATTCACAGGTCAAAAAATGCTACTTAAGCTTACAGTTCTAAAATCACAGATAAAACATGTAAGTATTTATATATACATGATAGCTAATGCACTTGGTTTTCAGTTAAGGGATACAAAAAACCTCTGAAACTACCTAAAGCATTTAAAAAAAAAAACCAAAATAACTGTTAAAAGCATTTGGCATCTACAAAACAATCACAAAACAGTATGATGAAGTCAAGGTTTACCCCTCCTGGCTTTGGACAACGTACGTAATCCACCTGTAGCTCTGTCCCCTGGCAGTATTACACTCATCACCTGAACAGGAATTCCCAAATTTAGCTTGCTCAGCTACTGCTGTTGGGACAGCAGTGGCTCCTGGCTCTGTGCTGGCCTGTCTGCATACATAAAGACATGCAGAAGAGTAGGGTCCTCCTCCACACTTAAGCCTTGTCCTTTCCCCAGACCAAGACCCCAAACAGTCCCCTTACCTGTCCTATTCTCCTGTTGCATGTTCTAACTCACAAAACCCATTACTCCACTTTGCTCCCCCTTCTCCCTTACCTTCTCAAAACGACCCCAGAATACGATGCCAACATCCACTCTGCTCCTGGATCTTGAATTACAGCTGTGGATCCTGACAGCGGCTGGTTTCCACAGCACTTGCAGTGGGCAGGGCAAGAAGAGAGCTGGGAGCACACAGCACCAAGATGCCACCGGGCAGTGGTACCTGACATGCTATCTGCCTGTTGGGAACACTTTCCCATTCACCAAGGTAATCTGGATTAGTGAGTGTCTCGAAGGAGGTGCTCACCCCTCGCCTCTGGGGAGCACACGGAGGGCCTGTACCTGCAGAATGGGCACAATGGCTAGGGACCCTGCCCATGCACACAGCTCCCTACAGAGGGTTGCCAGCACAGCCCAGGGCCCTCAATTTTGGGACTATGCTCCTCAGACCTCCACTCCATCTCTGTCCAGCACAAGGCGCACACATGTGCACTTTTTACATTCACAGCAGCAGAAATTTGCTGTTTCCTTGATGATCCCCAAAAGTTCAATGCTTCAACGTTTCCTCTAATAACTTTTTTGGGAAGCAGAGATGGGAAAGCACAAGCCACGATCTCTAAGCGCTGATGAAGCAAACAGACATGCCCATCATTACACTAATAATAAAAGGCTCATTATTGCTTCTGGGGCAGCAAGAAGAACTACTTGCCCTTTAACCAGTTGCCACAACACCTCTTCTCATTTCAATATGACAAAAGTATTTCAAATTTGCTGATAAAATACAGATGTTCATCTCATACAGCTATCAGTCTTTTATACACACACACGCATATACATATATAGATCTCCTTCCTAATGTCATTAGCTTGCAAGTAGTTTTTGATATGTGGTCACTACAAGGCATAAAGCAAATTTTTAATAGTCTGTCACAGTGTATTATAGCTAGCATACCTACAGATAAATATTCTGGATTGCTCTTTAAATGCCAGCTATCCTGATAAAGAGCAATTGCATACCGGCTCAAAGCAGAAGGTAAATTGGTGACTAGCCCCTAAGCCACTACATTGAATAAGGGAGAATCAAGTCTTAAGATTGAGGAGCAAAAGATAACTTCAGCTTTCTCAAACAGTTGAAGAAGTTATTCTGGACAGCTGCCTCAATTACTGTAATACTGTGGAAAACTAGGTAACATCTGTAAAGAATAAAATTATTGTCATTTAACATTTTTACTTTCCCTTCTGTTAGAGGCTTACTTCCACTACATATTTGAAGCAGCTACTGTTTAAACCAAGCAGACCATTTTGGAACAGAGCTATTATGCAAATCATCTATTCTGTATTCTAACTAAAAGCAATGCTGTGCTAGTCTGGACAAGACATGATGCACAGTAGAGTCGTCTTTTTTTTTTTTTTTTGTGCAGTGGAGCAACATCATTTACGATGGTAATGACGAAAGATATCTTCCTATCTAAAAATCAGACATTCAAGAATATAAACACATAACCACCTTTTATGGGCTAGTGTTTGTCTTTCATTTTTTTATTTAAATATTTACATCCTTTTTATGTATTTTTAGGTGCAAGTCATTGCAGTGATATTAAGCATTCTTCAATGAGAGCAATATAAAGATCTACTTGTATTATCCTCTCTTAGCAAGTTTGTACAGTGATACCTATGTATGCAGATTTATACCACAGACATTATCTTCTATCTCTAAGTTATATGAAATTACTTATCTGTAACACCTGAGTAAGATCAAAGATCCCAAACAGCATAAGCCACCTGCACCATGCCTTAGACAATGTAATAACCTTAAAACATCAAATCAGTATATTTCATGCCTAGCATTTTAATGCTATTCTCTGGATACCTGGCTTGTGTTGGAAGAAAAGATCATACCTAAGAACAAATGCAATCTGAGGCAATATTTAAAGATTAGATTATCCTTCATTGGAAATAGCTCATTTGTTTACTATCACATTGCTTTATTCTTGTTTTGCCTCCTTATACCATGAAAATGCTGAATATTCAGTTTAGATTCCCCAGCAGCTTTTTATTTTAGTCTAAAAACATTTACCTAACACATTCTTAACAAGCAAAGTGAAGAAAATTCAGCCATCTGTCTCTACATTACAATAACAGTTATGGAAGAGTAGATTATTCTATATAGCAAGAAATTTAATGCTAGGAATTCTTATACTTTAAGCACTGCGTGCTCACGTCAGTTTTGTATATAAGAATGTTGAACATGAATGTACAACAGAAACAATGATTTATAAGGAAACACAAGACAAAATATTTTAAAGATATTAAATGCATTCAATATTCCAATCATGCTATATGTCCATGCTTCAAACTGAGGGAAAAAAAAAATATCTGTGCTATTATTTTCTTACCTCCAGCACTTCACTAGTTCTAAATTATCACTAAAAATACTTAAAATGACTTGCTGGAAACAAACACAATACAGAGATAGATCCGAATCCTTACCTGGGAAACCCCCTTGTACCATTGCTGTACCAGCATGTACTTCAAGATATCTGCATTCCTGACAAACATTCAATGCTGTAAGCAGCTCAAATCCTCATCATACACAGACTCAGTGCTTGTCTTTCTTCTGACGACCTTGGGCCTATTTTTCTGAGGTTTTTCTCTCCTTAAGGGCAAACCGTCTGTCTGTTTCTATTATGAGATGCCATCAATTATATTAATTTCAAGCTGCCCAGAAGCTAACAGTTACATCTGCCAGCAGATGAAAGCTGCCTATGAAAGTATGCAGGGAGAAGCAGATCTCTGGTTTCCCACATCTGACCCACTGATGCTCTACAGCTGCTGTTTGTGCACTGGCTTACTCTGCTAGCATTCGAATGACATCTCTATCCCCAAACACAAGTCACCTCAAACGTTTGTTTATATCGCTGTTAGCTGCAGGTACTATCGCGCTTAATGATTCACTGCATGGCAAAATAGCAGTTAATTGACGTTATTTGTCTAAGCATCCTTTTCATGCAAGCTACAGTGGTTAAAAATTAATTTCTCTTAGTCAAATGGCTTCATTAAATGTGTTATTTTGCAATGCTGCAAATCTTGCAGTTTCCCAACACTGATATGTATTTATGGTGTAGAGTTTGTTTTTGTTTTTTGTTTTTTTTTTTTAATGTCAGAAAACAAAACCAATCTGTCATTATAAACATAAGAAAGAGTCAAACTTCATCATAACTTGTATTTTGCTGAATCCCTAAACAAGCAGTATTAGTCTTACTGCAATGAGTGCTGAACCGAAACATTGAAAAAGACTCAAAATCCCTCATTTAGTAATTAAAAAAAGCAAAGATAAAATATCTCTCTAAATGTATAAACATACTTAGCTATTTTGGGAAGTCCTTACTAATTCTCTATTCCAAATGCTGCATTTAAAACAACTCAAAATACTCAGTTATTTTGTTAATACCATTAATTTGTTCATTTTTAAAGTTCACTGTCCTTTCTTTAGAATATGTATCACAGCACACACAAAGCCATCTGTTCAGTGCATTAAGTACAAGCACACTGTAACAAATACAAGTCCCAGCTGCGATTTTACTATTAATTCATCAAAAATGTAATTTCCTTTTGCAATACTTCATCAGATGATGAGAACTGTGCATGTGATTCACAAATAGAGTAAAAAAAACCCCAGCCCGATAACAAAAACCCAAACTAACCCACAACCTCAAACTACAATGACACCAACATCGTAATCTATCCTCATGTGGCACAACAGCTTGTGAGTCTGCCCAGCATGTACAGCCCTTCTGGATCTGATATTAGGGCTGGTTACAAAACTTACATATTTTAGCTAATTACGGGTCAGAACAAGAACGGGAAAAGAAGATTAGCAGTACAGAGTCATATTAAATAGAGATTAACACAGAGCTAAAAAAATGAAAGTCACTCCTCTAATCCTGGCTCTTGCATGATCTTTGGAAATCCACCGTACTACATACACTTGTTACTATATTTAAGAAAACTAAATATTGCAGTTATTATTTTTTCAATATTTTATTTTCATAAAGCTTGAAGCATTTTTCCAAGCTATATCTTACTCTTTGAACATCATCTCTATTTGCTGTTGATTGCAGTGACATCTATTGGAGAGGCAGTGTTTGGCTACACAAGCTGCCTCACCTGAAGATCACTGTTTTCAGGTGGCTGCCAACCCCCCACCCCCCCCAAGAAAAAAAAATTTAAATAAAATTAAGAATTGCTTTTCCTTTGTTTTAGCACAGCTTCACATAAAACAAACTCTAAACAGTCAGATTCTCAAGAATTATATATTTATCAGTGGTTTTGTTTTTATTTAGTTATTGCTAATAATTCTGGCATTTTTCTAAAGTGACAATGATCGTTTTCCCATCTTCGCACACAGCAGTACATAGACACTTCCTGAGGTCACAGGTTTGCTCCTAAAGCACACCCCATATACTCGACCATACCTTCCACAAAGTCTCAAATGAACTCTGTTCCTTTTTTTCACCTTTTGTTTTTAATGAAAGCCATCATCCTCTCATGTGCGTATGGATATCACTGACGCTATGGAAGCTGCTAAAAACCTTAGGTATGATAAGGGCACTCTGCTCACATGCCCAAGCGCTTTTTAACCCCAACCCAACCCTATCTAGACAACAGGCAGTGTGGGTTTGTCTGAACCAAGCTACACATGTGTGCACACACACACACACACACTCACCTCTCTTGCACCCTACAGAGCCACAGATTTATCACAATGAGGAATGCAAAGTCAAAACACTAGAGAAGTTTTAAAATCTCTTGCTTTGGTAGAGAAACCACCATTCCTCAAAAAGCATTTTAGGAAGACAAATCATTATGCTTTCTTACAGCTTCATTGATTTCTACATTATCTAGAGACAAAATAAAAGAAAGGGGGCATTATTATCCCCTTATTAGATACAGTTAAATATCCTTGCAGACAGGAAGCCTGAGCACAGCAGTATCTAGTCCATTATCTTAACCACCTTTCACAAATTTTTTATTATTATCTATTTTTATTATTCTAAACTTATTTGAAACCAACCAGATCAATCTCAGTCAACTAACTAGACAACTAGACGAAAGATTTTACTAAAAAATACAGTATCAATTGAAATTAAGGATTCCAAGTTCTTTCAACAGTTGTCTTTTTAGCTTTCTTATAATGGTTTTTAAGGTTTTTCCTATCTAACTTATGATTGCTTCAACTCAGTCACAAAAGTATATCT
>VYZW01052351.1:0-10916 GCA_013401315.1 Balaeniceps rex
TGGGTGTCAGTCTCTTCTTCCAAGTAGCAAGTGGTAGGACGAGAGGAAACGTCCTCAAGTTGTGCCAGGGAAGGTTTAGATTAGATATTAGGAAAAACTTCTTCACGGAAAGGGTTGTCAAGTATTGGACCAGGCTGCCCAGGGAAGTGGTTAAGTCCCCATCCCTGGAGGTATTTAAAAGATGTGTAGACGAGGTGCTTAGAGACACGGTTTAGTAGTGGACCAGTATGGTTGGACTCGATGATCTTAAAGGTCTTTTCCAACCAAACGATTCCATGATTCTATGGTTATAGACTGGCTGGGGGCCAATGGGAGCCGGGAGGGGCGGGGTGTTAGTGGAGGTGGTCCCCTCAGCATGCCCAGCGCAGTGTGTGCCTGGGAGTGGGCCTGTGGCGGGGACTGTGGGCAGGCTGGGCAGGGCTGTAAGGGGGCTGGATACCTGGTTTTGCTGCCATCTCCAGGGCCCTCACAGACAGCTCTGAAGTGGTTGGTGGAAAAGCATTGTATATTCCAAACCGGTGATGGAAAAGAGCCATCAAAATTCATGAGGGATATTAATTTTAATATGTATGAGGAAGAGACTGACAATATGCAACCAGTCGTGCTCTGTGTGATGAATTGCTGTCCACTCACATGTAGTGCTTGCAGTAATATCCATTTGCAGTGATACATCATTTTCTTTATTATTAAATCTCATAGCTCTTTATTAGCACATCAAATTTTATGGTTATTTCAGGACTTGTGGGGACATGACTAGAAATTGTGTGTAACATCCCTCCCCGTGTGACAGAAGGCGGCCTCCGTTCAGCGAGTTCACAAGTAAAATGCTCTCTTGCTTTACCTTTGATGAATGGTTTATGCCACCTCCCCTTTTTTAAAAGACTTCCAGCGAGGGAGACTTTTCCTTTTTTCATGTCAAATTGGCAGTGGTCTATCTCCCTGAATGCAGAATGAGTTCCTCCTGAGTTGCATTGATGAGGGCCAGGGTAAACAGCCTTTGAGCAAACTCCTCAAGAGATTTTCACCTGGGAGCCTTCCTGAAAGAGGGAAAGATTGGAGCAGGTCACGGATAAGAGCATTTCTAGACATGAGTTTTGATTCATATCTTGCTTTTGTATCACATGGGTGTTATAAACCCAAATTTCAACTGTGAGGTAGGACCTCTAAATTAATCTCAGAGAACATGGCAACCATCGCGTTGAAACAGATCAGCTAAGATGTTGGATGGCGTATCTCTTTAATCAGCTCCACTGAGCGCAATCATATTTTTCAAGTGCTTTAATGATATTAAGCAAGATCCCTTGTAAAATCGGAAGAAAACAGATGAGATAATACTGGCCAAAGGAGGTGGTTTGTGATGTGTTTAAAGAAAAAGGCAGCGGATGTTCCAGATGTCAGTTAGGATGATGAAAAAGTGTACAGGAGCAAGGGAGAGAATATTATGGATGATTAAAGTAGTCAGAGAAATAAAAATATCAGAAAGAAATGAGTATAATATTATGAAAAAGTTTCATTAAATGGTAAAAAACGAATGCAGTTTCAACAGTCAGATGGAGAGTACCTGATAGCATTACAATCTTGACAGGGAAGCAGCTGTAAAATGCAGGAGTGCTGACTGAATTTCTTGAAAAAGGAATATGAAAGCAAAGCCAAAAAAACTGGGATCCATTTTCTTCCAGGTGGGAAAGGGTATTGAACTGTAAAAGCTGCAGATCTGTTAGAATAAAGGATGGCAGCAGCCTGCTTCTGTTGAATAGCCTAAACTGCAAAGAAGAGTAGCCAAGAACACAGGAATTGCTTCAACAAAGATTTGGATTCTCTAAGGACTAAGAAAATGCTCACAGGAGGAAGTTTGGCTGAGCAATGTGATTCTTCACTTTTAAGGCGTCCTTTTGTAGCCCCACAGGAAGACAAGGCTCTAAGCCTTGCCTCACTTTTAAGGTGAACATCTGATTCCTCAGTTTCCTTATATGCAGTTGGAAATGCCTGGTGCCAAGTGAGGATGAAGAGTTCTCACTTCAGGACTTTGTAGAGGTGCGTCTGGCTGTGCTGAGTGTTTAGCAAGTGGGTATCAGGACTCAAGGAGTTAAAGAGAACATTGAGACCATGTTTAATTAAATGAGAGGAAGGAAATATTGCTTCAGCAATGAACAAGTTTTGTAGCCCTTGAAGTACCTGACAATTTACAAAAAAAGCATCCCTATTTTCAGCTACCTTAAAGTCTGGAGTACCTAATCCATTGCGTCTTGTGTATCATGCTAATGAGTAATTGGGCTTGAGTTTCCAGTACTTAAGCTTCAGAAAGAACTGAAGCAGCAAGTTTGAGAAGAACTATCTGTAAGAAAAAGGAGCTAGCTTGAGACATTTGGTAAATCCATTTGGGTTTAGTGTCATACTAGTAGTAGAAAACAGCAACACGCATGCTACAAATACAGTTTTTGTATATACAGAAATTATTTTTACAGACATTGAAGCTGGTTTTGCAGACTGGAAAACTGATTCCTAAGTGAGGGAATGGAATCACAGATTTGACAGCCATGTAAAGTTTGGTTAGGAAGTAACTTTTTAAAAATTATGTTTAGGTGACAAGAAAATATCTCTGAATAAAGTCAGTAACATTGCAGCATGGGGGATAGCCACAAAGGAGTTTGTCACTTTACTGTAGTTTGTTTAGGTCATTAATTCCAGCTATTCCACAGCTCTGTGAATGTTAGGTGGTCCATTAGTCAAAAAAAGTCCTTTTTTTAAAAAAAACTTTTTGGGAAAAGCTATGAAACACATTTTCCAGTCAGCTTTCCAGGTGGCAGAGGAAGGTAAAGGGAGTGTGTTCTTCCTTCTGAGTTAGCTAATGTGTGGTATTTACTATAAGGCTAAATCACATTATAGAGAGAGGTAGTTAACATACAGCAATTAACTGACAATTCTTAATATGAAGTAAGAACACACTTTCAGTGCTGAGCATGAGATAAAAGCACTGCAGCTGGTAATCCAAAAATGCATTCTAATGTGACTTGAAATATGACTTTAAGCAAGCTTTTTTAAAAAAGTGCATTAATTAAGACATGGGAATTTTAAAACAAAGTGGGATGCTTTAACCCACTTTTTATGTTTCTAAGTATAATAAAGTTGCATCAAGCTAATGCTTTTTATTTTGTTAATGTGACAGAGATGCTTAAATAATAGGAATGATTGGGAAAGCCTATTATGGCAACTTCAGTGACAAAGTCACCCTGATAAAATATAGAAAGGCTTCTGCAAAAGTGCTCTTTGTACCTTCATTAGTTTTCTGCTACACTGACACTGCATTTCATGTTTATACACCAGAACAAAATGGGTTTGTGAGTTTGCCTCTGGATTTGGAATTAAAAATGAGGTGCCTGTATGAAGAAAATCCAGTATTGTTGACTCTTGAGAACTTGCTTAATTAGTGATTTAGGCTGGAATAGCCATCTGCATGTTTTTTCTTGTGCTTTCTCAGCATTACAAATTCCTCATTTCTTTTAGAATAATATCTTTCCAGCCTTACATTGTTGTATAACTTTGGTGCTTTAAATTCCTGCTCCGTTATGGTTTTTGTGGGGATCCTAATCTGCAATTACAGTTCTTCTCCATTTCTGCAAAGGAAAGTAGTAGGCAGATAATTTATACACATTTTGTTTCATTCCACCTGGTGTGCAAGTAAACTAGAGTCAACAGTAGGTGTTGACGTTGACTATTTTGCCTCCTTCAAGAAGAATAAGTAAAACAGGGAACCTTGCTCATTCAAATATCTATAGAGTGTGTTGTTACAAAATTATATTCTCCATTGCAAGCCCGTGACCCTAGGATGGATGGGAGGGGAGCTCTATCAGTATTGGAAAGGATAACAAATGAACAAACCAAAAGCATATCTTAGCATTCGGTCCTTCCTGTCATTCCCAAGTATAGACTGAGCCTTGATAGTTTCTGTGTGAATCAGGAATAAATCTACGGTTTTCTGCCATTCCACAGTGCCAGTGCTAGTGAACATACCTTTTCTTCTCCGTCAGTTTAGTATGGTCTTTAACAAGCTGTGAGTGAAGTTTTGATTTTGCTAAAGGATTGGGTTCTGCTCTTCCTGGGACAGCATTTCTGTTCAGTGTAACTTTTCAGACTGAACACTTCTAAATGGCTGTGGCCCATGAAGCATTCATATACTTCTTGGTTTTATATTTTGGACTTTGTTCTGGCAAACATCTTAGTTTACAGACGCGAAGCAATGTTCAATGACAAGACTGGAAATGGAGTGCACCTTTATGGTTGCAATTTTCAAGGGCTAGATCTGGAGGCGGTTCTGTTTCATGCTACTCCTGCACAGCAAAATTGTTCCTTGGTATTGTTGGTTCTGCCCCTAATCTTTTAATTTCATTTTTCATATTCAGGTCTATTACTGAAGTCATTCAGCTTTGAGTCGTTGCTTCCGTTATATCACCAATCACCAGGTCACTGCCTTTTGTGGCACTCATGACAAAACTGACTGAAATACTTTTGTTTTAGAAGTGGAGACAGCTCTGGTTTGCTGCAAGTCAAACAAACCCAGACAATACTAATCCCCAGCACACATTCCTTCCAAAAATGCAGATGAGAAGAATACAGATAACTAGAAGTACCTCCTTGGTTTCCTCCCTTTCTGTCTCTGTGTTCCCTCTAACCAGTTCTCCAGAGTGCTCATTCATCCTTTAGGTTTACTCTTGCAAGGTATTGTGCAGGCTTAGCCAAGGTCATTCATTAAAATGTGGAAGTGTAGATGCAGTGACAGGCAATAGTTACAGCAGGTTCCTCCCTATCACAATGTATTCTTGACAGTGCTGTATTTGTATGAAGATTACATATGAAGAGGTGAAATACTTCTAGACGCCTTCCAGGAACAGGGCAGCGTATTCCTAAGTTTGGCAGAACAAGTGGACTTCAGTGTGTATCACAAATAGATTGTCTGATCACAGTACATTAGCTCATAAACAGATAATTACCCTTATATTGTCTTTGGCTTAATAACTCTTGGATAGACCTTTGCCAGAGGGCTGTGTCTGTTTGGTTGAAATCAATTTCTCAGTTACCCAAATAGAAAAGAATGAGCAGGTTAAATAAAGAGTGAGCATGAATCAGATCTTGGAGGGGGTAAGTTGGTTTGCCTGAGTTCAGGTCAGTTTATCAGAATACCTGAATGTTTTTCAGGTTCACATTGTCTGGAATATAGTAAAAGAAACATTTCCAGTTTCCTGCTATAGAAGACTTTCGAGTGTCGTAGAGAAAGCATCCTCTGTGCACCTTTTCCACTTCGTCTGCTGCTTCTTTTTCTGTTTCCCAGCAGTAAGCACAATGCTGACAAAGGTCAATCTCCTCCTTCTTTTTGCAAAAGGAATATTTTTCCCTGTTACATTGAGGTGCATGGGACAAACCCACGCAAGATGCTTTGAGATTATGGAGACATGGTCCAAAGTGAAAGGAATTCTTCAGATTAGGTTGTACTGAAGGCGTGAGAAAGGTGTAGGGGAAAAATACTACTTACTATCTATTTCTGTCGCTGCAAGAACGGAGCCTTGAAGGAGGGTAAGACTGTTCAAGTTAGGAGGAGCAGCTCAGAATCAAACCTTCAAAAGGAGGATAGTCATTTTTGGCACAAGTACAAAAATATCTGGAACTATGAAAATGTTCCCAGGCTCCTGTGTGAAAGAGTAGACCTACTGCATTTGGTTTGTGTGGCAAGGTTTTGGTAGCGGGGGAGCTACAGGGGTGGCTTCTGTGAGAAGCTGCTAGAAGGTTCCCCTGTGCCTGATAGAGCCAATGCCAGCTGGCTCCAAGACGGACCCGCCGCTGGCCGAGGCTGAGCCAATCAGTGACAGTCATAGCGCCTCTGGGATAACATATTTAAGAAGGAGGGAAAAAAAAAAAATACCGGGACACAAACTGCAGCTGGAGTGAGGAGTGAGAATATGTGAGAGGAATGACTCTGCAGACACCAAGGTCAGTGAAGAAGGAGGGGGAAGAGGTGCTTCAGGCGCCGGAGCAGAGATTCCCCTGCAGCCCCTGGTGAAAACATGGTGAGGCAGGCTGTCCTCCTGCAGCCCATGCAGGTCCATGGTGGAGCAGATATCCACCTGCAGCCCATGGAGGACCACATGCTGGAGCAGGTGGATGCCTGAAGGAGGCTATGACCCCACGGGAAGCCCATGCCTGAGCAGGCTTGTGGCAGGACCTGTGGACCCATGGATAGAGGAGTCCATGCTGGAGCAGGTTTGCTGGCAGGNCATCCCCCTGTGCCGGTCACGGGGGAGGAGGGAGAGAAAATGGGGAATGAAGTTGAGCCCAGGAAGAAGGGAGGTGTGGGGGGAAGGTGTTTTAAGATTTGCTTTTTATTTCTCAGTACCCTACTCAGTTTTGTTTGGCAATAAATTAAATTAATTTCCCTGAGTTGAGTCTGTTTTGCCTGTGACATTAATTGGTGAATGATGTCTCCCTGTCCTTATCGTAACCTATGAGCTTTTTGTTACATTTTCTCTCCCCTTTCCAGCTGAGGAGGGGGAGTGATAGAGCAGCTTGGTGGGCACCTGGTGTCCAGCCAGGGTCAACTCAGCACACCTTCCCATACTGTCATTGATGAGGGAAGCTGAAATTTGTCTGATCCAAATATTAGTTTATTAAAAAAAAAAAGGGTTGGGGGGGGTAATTAGGAACGATCAAAGTTGTGCAATGGCTTGTGCTCTGACTAATTTCCTAGTTGTTTCATAAATGAAACAGTAATTTTTCTTCTGCTGTAAGCCTGACATAACTGATACATTTATTTGTTTTAAACACTGCAACTGAGGTTGTTCTCAGCTCTAATGTTACCTGCGTATTATCTAGTGAAAAGAAAATCTGAGGTTTTTCCTGTCTTTCTTGCTCTTTCCAAGGCACCAGTTTAATCCTTTAATAAATACATAAATACACACATCTGGGTTCTCTTAGAGATGTAGCCAGAGTGATTGCTCATGGTACTTGCACTGCTTCTTCAAGGAGTGGTGCAGGAACTTCCTCCTCAGATCTAGCTAGCTCAGCTAGCCCAGCACCATCCCCACTATCTTTTGGCCCAGTGGTGATTAACAGGTGCAGAAACTCAGGATGTTTCTTGGACCTAGACCCTTTGAGTTTGTTTGACTTAAAGCTGCTGGAATGTCAGTAGGATCCAATGACTTGGAAGGGTTGCTTTCTGGTTCTTTTCATACATGGAGATTGCAGCAGCACTTGATCACCACTCATCTGTTGCTCTTTGCTGCACGCCTGTGTGCTCTAGAAAAGCAGGGCTTGCTAGAATAAGCCCATGAAGCAGCAGCTCCAAATTTTGCCTTACTGCAGGGAAGCAAAAGCTCTGTACTTTATGCCTACCTCTTATCAACTGTAACTGGGTGAGATCAACAGTAGCAGCAGCAGAAGAAAAAAAAAAAAAAAAAAAAAAAAAAAAGAAAAGAAAGCCTTGTCTAATAGGGTTTAGCTCTGCTTTTAGAGGAGACATCTCCAGATGGCAGCTCAGCATTGCTCCAGGGGAAGAGTTATCTGAATTTCGTGGAGAGTAGGTCTAGAAGGGAAACTTGTGAATGAATGATTGCTTCCATTTTAGGATCTGACAGCAATCTTTTGAGTGACTTCTGTGGAGCCTCAAATTCTCCTTAATCCTGCAGAATATTAGACAGCAGAATATTCTTCAATTTTCACCCTTTTCCATAGCAGCTTTTACTATTTCCATAACTCTTTCTCTTGTATTGCCAGTTCCCACTTTGTACCCTCCATTTCAGATACACTCATCCATTTTGTCAGTTCTCAGGATCATACAAGAACTAATGTATTTAACAACTCAAAGAGGGTAATAAGTATGGTGTTGTTATTTCTTTCAATGTATGGTGGTGTTCTTCCAAAGGGATCTTGCTTTAAGGCATCTCCTTGATGTTAATCTTTCCGAGTTGTTTTGCTGATTATTTTTATTGGATTTTCTAGAATACCGCAGTGCTTACAATAATGGTGATATATATTGCTATGTGAAACTACTGTTAATGCGATGAAGCAGTTATGAGAACATCTGGATATTCAGCAAGTTACAGCCTTTTCGTATCAGGTAGCTAACATCTGTCACAGGAATGGAAAATGGGAGAGATTTTCTAGGAGGGGGAAAAAAGGAAGGAAACAGAAACACCACCGTCAAAAGCCCAAACCAACAAAACCTGACGTGAGTTCTTCGGAGTCTTTTGTTCACGTCATGTCTCCTACCTAGCACAGCTTGAGATTCCTGGGTGCCGCCATAATCTGCATGCTTGTGAAGCTAACTTTTGCAGGGTCCTGCAACTAGCGGCACCATTTTTTGGAACATGAGACCTGGGACTGAGTGGATTCCCCCACACACACTGGTTTTGATGCTGAGAGGTACTTCTGGCTTGGGGAGTGGGCGAAGACAACTGTGCTGAGCATGATCAAACTCTGTTCCTCCTCCCATTTTGTGCTGATTCTTCATTCATGTTGTAGGATGTTGTCATCCTGCTTAGCTTCCACAGCCCAACAAGGTCAGAGGTTCTTCATCTTCTACCTTTCTGTGGGGAGGTCAGGGGGAAACGCTTGTTGTGAGACAGTGAGAAAAGGAATGGTAGAGTTACAGAAGAGATTCAAGAGGAATATCAAAATGTCCAGTAAAAACCCAATAATAATAACAAGGTGGGAGGAAGGAGCAAGTGAAAGGTCATAAACTCATATTGATAACATATTACTGTTTTTTGTTTTGTTTTCTTTTATACTGCTATTACATTGAGGAACCCAGATCATGGGGACTCATTAGGCTGAGTGCTGCATGGAGACAGCAGTGAGAGAGCTCCCAGCCCTGAAACGCTGCTGAACTAGGAAATACATTGTATATTTAAGTGTGGCCATCTGTTCAGCGGTAGGGCTTGGGAGGCTACTAAAAGTTTCAGAATGAAGGTTAAACTTTTTCTGGGATAGTGAGCCTCTGTATGTAGAAATATTTTCACTGAAAGGACTGAGGAATTTAAAGATAATCCTTGTTATTTAACAGCTTGAGGAGAACCAGAACTAAACTGTTATGCTCCTAACATGTAGCTGTGCAAATGTCAAAGTCTAGAAACTGGATACTGAATCCAGTCAATGATAGATATGCTATATTTCTTCCATTCTACTGGAAACAGGTGTGGAGCCCTGAAACAGGGACCCATCAGCTGATACAGTGCACAGAAGTTGGGCTCCTTAGAACTGTTATACAAACTAGAGTACAAGGTCTTGCCAAGACCCAGCCAGCTGGAAACTCTTGGGATGGAGGAAACACATCTGAAATGCCAGCTCCACCTGGAATTTCAGTTTTTTCTCAGTCTGCAAATCCTGAATGAGCAACCTTCCTTGAGGACAGGTGATTCTGCAATCTTTTGTGGAAAACTCCAACCTTTTCTTTTACAGAATAGCAGGAGACAGTAGTGCTGCTCTTCAGATCATTCTATAATAGCTTAGGAGTTGGTCCACTCACTCATGAAGTGAAAAACTCCAGCTCAATGCCTCATCAACTTAAGGGGCTATGAGGCTGTATCTGTCATACACAAGGAGAGTCCTTAACTACAAACCTGCAGACTCATTTAGGGAGAGGCAATTTCCACTTATCCGTTGGGAGAACATACCCCATATGACAAAGAAATTCAACTTCACAATGACAACAAGAAAAGGAAGAAAAGGACTTTCATTCTGTCATCTATTTGTTAGGGTATTTATCTAGCAAACAAGCACTTTTCATTCTGCTCCCACTTTCAGGGATAAATCTGTACCTTTACTTCATATAAAATACTGTAAGAGCTTCGTTGTGGCTATAATGGTGTATTTCATCTGTGCTTTCAGCTTTAAACTGAATCAAGAATTGGGCCACATGATGAATAAATTATCATATGCTTTTCTCATCATTTTCCTGTTTCACCAGAGGTGGAAAAATCAGACTGCTTCTGCAGTTTTCTGAATTAACCTCTTATATACCACAACTCATTACATTGAGCAAAACATTTTTCCCTACTTTGGGCACATTTCTATAGTAACACCAAGTGTAAAATGTTTTTCTTATTGCTTTTGGTAACTCTGCAAGTGTATTTCTAGCAGCCGCGGAGCTCATTAAATAAAAGTCTTCATGCCCAAAAGATGGGAGACAAACCTCTCAATAGACTCTTTCTGTGCTAGCAAGTGCTAGATGTACAAGGGTGATTAAAGCACATTATAACTGATGCACAATGAACTGTATAAAATATTGATTTCCTGACACAGACAACTCAGTTAAGAGGTGTCAATAAGGAACAGGTGAATTAAGCACAAAACTGTTCCTGTCCAGAATTTATGGAGTACGACTGATACTGGCGTCATGGTCTTTCTCTCATAGGCTTTCAGAAATGGTTTGTCCTAGGGAAGGAGCAGAAAGACATAACTAAAATAGTTTAGGAAAAATATGAGACCAAATGACACACAGAAACTCACTACAGTTTTATGCCTATTTCTTNTCTAGTTATGAATATACAAAGCTTTTTAAGATTTATAGGTCATTTCTAATACATATCACTGGGAAGGTTGCCAAAAATATTTCTTCCTAAACAAAACACAAATAGCTATTGTCAAAAAAGAAGTGAAGTGATATGCATATCAGGATAATATTACAGCTTCATACCTTATGATTAAAAATAAGACTAAATTGTTCCATGAATACCAGAGCTTGTGAAGCCTCATCTCTTACTGATCTCAATCCTTCATGCGCTAGGCGCGCTAGGTACACCAGTTCACCTTTTCTCCCTGCAACACTTTAAGTACTGAAGTACTCCTCTGCTTCCTCTCTGACCCCCAGATACCACTACTTTTCTTGTGCAGGCTATAAATCATCTCTTACATCCCCCTAAATTTCCTCT
>VYZW01052352.1:0-18167 GCA_013401315.1 Balaeniceps rex
AAAAGTAACTCTAACTCAGCTGAAACCAGGACAGAGGAACAAGTACGAGTAAAGTGAGGTGAAAGAGACAAGATCATAATGTCTGCTATAGGGTTTGGCTAAAAGTGTAGCTTTTTGCTTATGGATATGTTTCCTTGAATTTAGCTATTTTGATGGGTTTTGGGGTTTTTTTCATTTGGGCAATTGTGTTAACTCTTTATTTGATTCCCACTAATTTCTGTCACTTAAATAATAATGTAGTTGTGGAGTTTACATTTTCACAGCATTTTCAGTCACTACTTTGTAAGCTATTCCCTGAACTAGTCTAAACTGGCATAACTCCACTGATGGAAATGGATTTCAGCCACACAGCCATATATCATAAATAGATTTGCCAAAGTAAATAAGTCAGTAGAGTTCCCAGTAGGAACAGCATATTCTTCGTTTCTGTCAATGAGCTGTAGTAGTATAGGTATGTACATTCTTTATATTTTTATTGGAATGTTTTTCATTTGTTTCTTCATAGTTTTCTTCATACACATGCAAACAAAATAAATGCCAGAGTAATGCATGCTATACGGAAATATAAGATAAATCATTTCAGTGCTGTCTCCCCTTATAGCCTTCATCATAACCTTCCCATATCCCAGACTCAGTTTATTAGGTGCTTGAAATTGAAAACAAAGTTCTAAAACCTTAGAAAGCAACAGTATAATAACATTTCAGTGGTATATATGCCTTTTCTTGGCTATAAAAAGAAATAGGAAAGTTGTCTATCATTTATTAAATAATTTTCCTAACTCAAATAACTTTAGTTTTATACAGATGCATAAAACTCATTACTGTTGTGTAATTGTACTGCAGGAGTCTGTATACTACGCAGAACATACGTAGCAAATAGGGATGATATTAATTCTAAGATTTTGAAAAGACTAACAGATGAAGCATTGCAAAAGAAAGAAGAAGAAGAAGAAATAAGGTAAAATATTCCAAATATCTGAACATATAAAATGAGCACAAGAAAATTCTAACCTTACTTTTTGTTAAAGGTATCAGTGCATTTATCAACACAAATGTACTAAAACAGTACACTAAGACTAGTTGTGATGTATAGGAAATAATCCAATATGAGTTAACTTTGAGGAATATCTCATTTAGATCAGTAAATATGGTGGCAGAAGATTCTCTTGCATTTTCATTAGCCTTTCATTAGTCCAGCCTTTTAATATGAGACAATAACATTTTAGATGATAAAATATATTTGATTTTTATTTTGTACAACCCAAATTATATTTCAATTCCCAACAGTATATTTCCACATCTTTACTTTACATTTAATATATCTGCAACTTGCTTCAGTAGCATTTGTATAAGTCCTAAGATGAATAATCTTTTACTTGCAGAAGAGAAATGCAAGAAATACTGACATCAGAGGAAGATCAATTTCTAGAGGCTGCTGAGGAGAAAGGTGAATGTGTATATCATTTGACTTCTATTTTATCTAATTATGTGTTTCAAATCATTTAGCAATTTGGTTTTTATGCAGATTTTACAGTTTTGATTTCCTTTTTACATTCAGCATCTAAAAAAACGACTTTATATTACTATCTTTGCTTCCCTCACTGATTCAGGCACTCATTTCTGTGTGTCATTCTTAATGGATATTACAGAATAGAGACATGTATAAATCAGCCAGCACAGTTACGGTTTTCAATAAATTAGAAGGACAGGACTCTCTATCTCCTCTAGTAACTTTTCTAAGTGGGTTATTAACTGTATTGAAACTTCCTACTCATCAAAATATCTGTATGTTAGAAAACATTGTTAGAACTTAGCCAATAGCTAATAAGAAAATCTCAAAACTGTCTGTTTTTCTGTTCTTCCTCCAAGAAGCTCAGCCTGAAGCAATTACAGGGGAATGGAAATTATTTCAGGAGTGGCTCTCTTAACATGCATTGAGAATTGCTGAATCTGGTAGCAACATACATTATGAATTGCTGAATCCAGTAGCCCAGTAGAGGTGAGGCTGCTGCAGCTCCATGTCCCCAGGACCATGCAGTAATGAGTCTGAGCATGTATTCCTATTTTCCCTTTCATCCTCTTCTTACTCTATTATCCATGCTTGTTCCTCCCCAATCCACTTTGATCCTTCCTTCTCCTTGCCTTTGGTCCTTCTCAGAAATGCCTTATGTCTCTCACAATCCCAAACTGCTTTTCCTGGCATCCCATACCTTGTAGGCAGTAATCCCCCTCAGCCAGGGAGACCCTCTCTGGTTGACTCATCTCAATAGATCTCACACCCAGATAATGCCTTCATCATCCTCTTTTAATGATGCTGAGGGGAGCCAAGTCAAGGTTATGTTTGTTCTGATTAGATTATTGGCGTTCCCCCACCTGTCATTGTTCCTCCCCTCCTTTGTCCTTATGGAGATTAGCCTTTAATAACATAACCTAACAACATAAAAAATAACAAAATTATGTGTATTACATGAGGTTTCCCCTCTAATAACAATATTAATAAAACATTTTGGATAAAGACTTTCTTACTTTGCTTCTTTCTGTATTGACAGAAACACATATTATTTTTGTTTAGCCACTCTTTATTTCCTGTAAAGATCCTACTTTTATATCAGAATTGTGCTATACTTTGTTTCCAGCAATAAATATATAATTGTCCTGGGCAGGAGTGAATAATCTGTGAAGAGTGAGATTTTGGGGGCAGGCCAACTGTCACAAATAGGCTGGATTTTTGCACCTCAGACAATTCTGTCAGTTGGGTCAAGGTTTAGAACTAATTCCAGTTAGTTTCAATGGTTTTGAACCTCAACAGTCAAAAAAGTTGCAGGGTTGTACTTTCCTTTTTGCCTTTTATGAGTATCTGTCTCTACATTAAGTACTAGCTTGGGGACTTCAGAGTATTTTCTTCCTCTGCTATGGGATCTCAAGGTTTCTCCATCATAGCCTAAATTGTCACCTAAGGCCTGGAGCTGAAATTAAAAAATGAAGTGCATGAATTCCCCCTTTTTTTTTTTTTTCTCTCAGCAGTGGGGGCCTAGACTGCCATTACTGTCTTCCTTTCAAACATAACATACTGGTTTCTGTAGAAAAATATTATGGCCAAGCTTAATTCTGTATTGTCAATATGTCTCACATACACTTTCTGTCATTATCCAGTCTGGTGTTTATTTTATCTATATGTAACAAGGCCTCAGTTGTGAAGGTAGTATAAGATAGACTGATATGATATCATGCTTTCAATTTTTAATTACGTAACATTTCACCTACTCTCTGAAAAAAATACTCTAGCTTTGTAGGGTTCTTTAAATTAGATATAAACTTTAAAAATATTCTACTTTATAACTTTTTATAGTTTCTAATAAAACACATAGCTCTTCTCCAAAGTGAATGAGTTCTAAAGTATTAAATATAAAGGGTTCTACACAGATACTCTATTATCTCTCTCAAACAACAAAATTCATCTTAGTTCTGAATATCTAACTCATTTTGATCTGAGCACATCAAAACAACAATTACTAATGATAGAAGTAATAATGTCATATACACACTTGTGCTCTTAACACGTGTTAAGTCCTTGTTCAGAGAAAATTATGTTTTCCTACGCCTACATTTGATTTCAATAATCAAATACTGACTCACCAAAACACTTCAGTCATGCTGCTCTTAGCCTGACATCTGCCATCAGCACATTGACTGCAGCTTTTCTCCCATGTGACATGTCTTTACAAAAATATGAATGAATGATATGTTCACAGTTTGGGGGGGTTTTATATAGCAGTTATGGTATAAAAATGAAAACTCAGAAAAATACTCGAGAGACCTAGTCATGCTCTTTTGATGTCTCATATAGCATATCATATGGGAATGGTTCAAAGCTGTGCCAGGGGAGATTTAGACTGGACATTAGGAAGCATTTCTTTATCGAGAGGGTGGTCAAACACTGGAACAGGCTTCCTAGAGAGGTGGTTAATGCCCCAAGCCTGTCCAGTGTTTAAGAGGCATTTGGACAATGCCCTTAATAACATGCTTTAACTTTCAGTCAGCCCTGAAGTGGTCAGGCAGTTGGGCTAGATGATCATTGTAGGTCCCTTCCAACTGAAATAGTCTATTCTATTCTATTCTGTTCTGTTCTGTTCTGTTCTATATAAATAAATGTGCATTTCAATAATTGCAATTTTTGTAACCTCAGTGGGACATTGAAGTAACTGGGATTGCTTCAGGACTGAACATATTGAAATTTATAATATCATTTATGTTTAAAAGGAAAAAATGATTCCACTAATCAGCAAGGTACTTACATGTGTCTTAATGAGAGTGAAAGTAAAAGGAGAAGGAGACTTTGGGTAAATTTAACAAATGTATTTTAGTGAGTTAGGAAGCTAAGTTCAATGCTGAAAATGTCTGTTGAAGGTACACAAAACAATTTTTTGGTGGTAATTCTTGCTTGTAGTGCCTAGCTGAAAATTATAGCCCCACATCTTTTTTCATGTCCCTTGACACAATTATTCTGAGCTTAAATTATTTTCAGGCATTTCTTACTGTTAAGCATTTTTGCAGCAGCTTTGCATGAGCATGGATTTATATATACTAGGAGACAGCTATATGACTTCATGAGAATATATTTCAGGCATTGTAGAAGAGTTATACAGCTTCAGGTAGATCTGTGGATTCTTTCCAAACTTCCTGAAGTAAAACTTGGCATATTTCTTTCCTGCCACATTTCAGCAATAAAATATGCCACACAATTGATCTTATACACCGAAGCAAACAGTTGTCATGGCTTAAGACTTTATTTTCTGTACTTTATTTGTCAGCCCTGCTTTTCTGCCAGAAATTACCCCCTTCCTATAGCAAACTTGACTGGAGCACATGTATGCCTACGCCTCAGTCACTGTAGCTCAGGGTGGTGTGTTACTACAACCCTATCTTCACTGATGTCTCTTCCGCTACTCTTGCTTATTCGGGCAGACAATCTTGCAAGAAATAAATGGGTAGCTGGAGCTGATAATTCCAGCCATCGCCTCCCATGCTTGTCCTTCACAGCTGTTAATATTTGTTATAAACTCTTTATATTGATCCCAACACCCCCTTTCTCATATTACAGGTGGTGGAGGGTTGGATCAATACCCATCTCTTTAGCTTTACTCATCTCTTTTTTATTTTATGTTCTTGCTTTTTTATTTTTATCATCATGTTAAATTCAGTAAGATATTTTAAACAACAACAACAAAAAAATAGAGTAATAATTAAACCTGTATATGTTAGGACATTTCCTCTTTAGTCTTTGAAGAGAAATGGTTTTTGGAATCAATTGTAATTATAACATTTACCAGGCAGTTGATGGGTGCTCAGTCCTACAGCCTCTAAATATATTTCCTTTGTTTTTCTTGGCTGGCTTGCACCCTGATTTGTTTTTTTTCTACCTCTAACTGGAGGCTTTTCAGTGAGAGAGTTTGAACAAGGACAGTTTATTAATCTGCAGACAAGGGATAGCAAATTACTTGTACCACAAACTTCAAAGCAAGCTGTAGTGATATTAACTTCACAGTTTGTTCAGTCTTTGAGCAAAGTTGCATGATCTTCAAAGCCACTTTCTGCCCTCCTTCATGAGCCAGATACGATAATTACATTCCAATACCCATAATCACAGCATTTTAGGCAGAGAAATTTCAAAATTTGAAACAGAAAGGTTATGAACAACTTTCTCAATTAGATCCCAAATACCTTCAGTTCTTAAGTTCTTTTAGTCTCTCATTCAGAGAAATAAAGGCTGAGGGATATTAGTTTAGTACAGCTCTGCATTCCTTTGCAGAAAAAAAGAACAAAAGCCTACGATTAGAGCTATCAGCCTCTCTGAAAGCTCTTGTCACTTTCTGAACATCTATAAGAAAAAGGATATCTTCTTAATTTACTTTGTTTAATGTCTGTCCATCTGTCTTCCTTGACCCTATCCAGCACCAGTCTTTTAAATTAAATCTCTTAAGTGTTCAGACACACTGTAAAAATTCAGACATGCTTAGCTTCTGTGCCGCAGCTATTTCCATTGAAGTCTCTAGGACTGTCTGTGATTAAGTTACGTATGCATGTGAGAATTTGCATTTGACAGCCTTAACAAAGTGTCTTCTGTTTTGCACATATTGTTCTGCCTGTCGTTTTCCTCTTTGTGTATATTATGGACTCTTGATTTATTTATTACAGAGCATCAAAACTCATTTTACTTGACTGCATTCCTGTATATATCAAAAGGAAATAAAGAACTAGAATAAGTGAAGAATTTTCTCAATTTGACACATGCTAAAGGTTGTGGTTCTTTGTCTGCTAACCATATAAGAAGATGATGCTTGTTTACAAGATAAGGTTTCCTGATTCTGCATAAACCAGAAATTCAATGTTTTCAACCTGTTTTTCATGATGTTTGTGGTTTCTTTGCCAAAAAAGAGATGTACATGAAAACAAATGCTGTAATTTCAGATTTTAAAATACATTCTTGTTTAATATGAATTTTGGGTAATCATAACATGTTGAGATGTGCTAGTGGTGTTTTATTACTCTAACAATGGTCTAAGGACATAAGCAAAACAAGGCTTGTAGGAAAAAGTAATATTCTTTATTCACCAACTGATACAGTCAGAAAAATTACACCAGCCTTCAGGTGCACAAGCCCTTCTTGAAGTCAGAAGCACTTCCGCCCAATAGGAGCTGTTCTGTAGAGCACCAAGTGTGCTCTTTTGCAAGGTCTTGTGGAGCATAGTTTGAGCTCAGAACACATAGATTATAATGAATGAAAAATATTCTTACGTTAAAAGCACTGAATTAAATAAAGTGCTTCTCCACTTTATTCAAAGTCATGTGGCATCTGCTGGACAGTCTGCCTTTCCCCACAGATCACGTAGCTAATCTTAAAACGTTTTGGTCAGTGTGCAATACCTGAGCATTAAAGTACCTAACCCCTTTTTTGCAGCTGATCACATGTAAGTTTTGCAGTGTGATCCAAAAATATCTTTATTTCTGTAGTGTCTCCATCACCCCTCAATGGGTTTGTTAAAGTTACTGATGATTTTATTTGTGCCAACAGAATTTGAAGTCAATGATGAGCAGCTTCCACCTGAAACTGAACAAATGCCCCAGAAACAGTCCAGTGACTCTGCAGGTTATAAAGAAGAATCTAAACCTACAGGTTGGCCTTGTAGCACATATAATCTCTCTTACTTGCTAGTATCGAGAATTGTATGCCTTTATTTTCTGCAAGCTTTTACTATTGGCTGTAAATATCATTCCTCACCTTAACTTTTTTCTTTTAAAGAGGTTTATAATGGAGTAGTCAGGTTCAAGTTATTTAAATGCTTATAAATGCAATTAAAGGCATGTTGTTATTTCCTGTTAAAAATAATGCACCAGGTATTTGCACTTTGAAAAACAACAAAATCCCACTATTGCCTCTACTGCCTAAATACCAAATTAATAAATGTGTACAGGGATCTATGGAAATAACAAATAAAGTGAGCATTGCTGAAATTCCAGGTTGACATAACCTCTTGTATTCAGAAATCCATGAGCACTCTCTACAGGATGAAATGATAAGGGAGGGAAATCAGAGGAAAAAAACTTTAGAAAGTCATTCTCATGGATTGTGACCCCTCCCACCCCCCAAAAAATAAAAGTAGAAAGAAGAAAATACCAGGAAAAAATGGGGAAAAAAACCCCCAGGAAATAATCAAACTGCAGTATTCACAAACACCTGCATGTGATTTTAACAAACCCTGGTCCTACAGATCATTTTTAAATTAATATTATATCCACATTAATCAGAAATTACTAGTCCATTCCCCATGGCAAGGAATCTTGGGAAAAATGGGAATGGATGAATTTTAACTTTGGATGTGAATGATCAAAATATGTCCTGTACTTTGGTTAGTCATCCATTGTCCTGCTAACAGCTTGCTAGATTTCACACGGAGTCATGTTTTCTTCCTTTTGGTATAAGGTAAAATTCTGCAGCATATGGAACTCCATAGAACCATAAGCTAATGAAAAGATACATGAAATCCTATAGTAGCCTTCTCTCAAAAAACACTTTGAAGGCAATTCATCTTTAATGGAGACAGTCTGCTTTAGTTTTTAAAATATACGTTTTAGCTTTTATCTACTAGAATTTTTAGAATATGTTAAAGTCCAAAAGAGAAATAAATCCAACATAAAACATTTTATTTTAAATAGCAAGTTGTTAAATATACACATTTTTATGCATTAGAATCAACTTAATCTGTAAACCAAACTGCACTTTTTTCCAAACACCATAAATCAGTACACACAATATAAGTTTGTCTACTAAGTATGTTTCACTGTAATATGCTGAAAGTTATTTGGCAGCATATATTTATAAGTAAGTAATGAAAAGTCTGTATAAACAAACTACATGGTCTGTTTCAAAAAGACAAATGAAAATATGTTCATAATGAAATACATATCAGTTCCAAGGAATGGATTTGTCACTGTTATCCTACATTTTGCCTTTCTGTTTATTTTGATAGTTAAATGCTAATGAAGAAGACATGCTGGCTTCTGGTATCTCTGTCTCAGTTTTGGCAGGGTTTGAGAGGGGAGGAAAGAAGGATTTTTTCATCTTTTTTGTTGCTGAATATGGACTGAGGGCAGAACAAGTCATATCTAATACTAGCAGAACACTGGGAAAAAAGATATTAAAGCCTTTCCTTCCCCAGCAACTCACTTGGAGAATGTGGGGGCAGAAAGCCTTTGAGGATTGTTTGTCTCTATGGTAACTATGCTCAGTAAAAGCAAAGAAGACACAGAGCAAAAGAATATGAGAGATGGCCATATAGGCATTCCCTGTGAAAGCTCCAGATTTAGGGCTGAGGAGGATTGTTTCCTATCACCTCTGTGATAAGGAAAAGGAATTAAGAACAGCGCTGTTAGGTAGATGGCCACCTCCTCTGAAGGAAACTTGTTTGCATATTTAGATCCATTTATTTTTAAATGATTACTGTCTTTTCAAGTCTTTTTCTTGACTATGTTTCTTATTTCTTTAAAAACATCTTCTCACTGTAAATCACCTCTGCAAGGAGAATTATTATAACATATCTAATAGCAAAGGTACAGCTGCCTTACTTGAAATTATTTTCAGTATTTTTGATCCCTGAGACCTAGTTTGAAACAAACCAAATGCCAAGGAGGCAACATTTTTGTCATAATAAGGTTCAAATACCTAAACCAAAACCAAATAATGTTTGGGTTGTCCAATTTTGGGGTTCTCACTTTTCCCTAGGAATGCAATCCTTTTTTCTTTTGTTACTTCTCCCCTCTTTCCAGGGGAAAGTTTCTCCAGTTCGCTTAGTCCTGTGTAAGATATTTAAAAACTCTGTAAATATGCAATAATTGCTGCTGGATAAGTTTCCGTAAGCAAGAAAACTCTCAGATAGAGGTAATCTGTTGGAATTATGTGCCTAGAGTAGAGAATCAAAGCTGGAACACATGCTGGTCCATCATTTGCTAAATATGGCCTATCAGGAGAGGTGTAACATGAATTGTAAGTGTTCCTGAGATTAAGGTTCATATGGTAAGCACTCTGTTGAGTGGATTCATTACCATGTTCAATATTCTGTCTCAGATGGTGTCAAATATTCATTTAAATCCATTCTTCTGCCTGTATATTTCCAAAGTTTCATGACCTACTCAGAACTGAGAGGTTTTTAAAAGGCAGGACTATAACAGACGATCTGTTGAAGGCTAGGTCCAGACAGCCCGCGTTATCATCTTCCATACGTTATTGCTTTGAATAGGGCTGTGGTTCACAAGGCAGCACATGTGATTTCTACAGTGTGAATGTGCCAGGGATAACATGTGCAAAAACAGTTAGCGTAACCTAGTTATTAATGTATCCTTTGCTTATTTTGTTAAAATGTGTGTTCGTAATGGAATCATCATTACATAATGCATTAGTGCTGCCCAAATTTAAGCAGATTTTACCTGGCTACATCTCTGTCTCATTTGGAATCACTGCAGAATGCAACATAATTAGTTGTGACATTTACACAACATCTTTTAATGTACATAAAAAGGAAGGTATTTTCATGTTCCTATTTAGAATCACCACAAGAGACAGAAATGTCATTGCAGGGGATAACTAATGTAATGATGTATATAGAACGAATGTGTAGTTTAGTAAAATGCAAATGTTTATAAACGTTTTCAAGAAAAAATTAATTTCTAATTCAAGATCAGACTATTTGAAATCTGCATGGTGTTTCTGCTTAATGATATGCATGCTTAATGATATGCCCTTTTGCACTTTTGGTTTATGTTTGGACTAGTAATCATTCAAACAGAGGGACAGTTAGCCACTGAGGTGTCAGTCTAAAAGTTGTGTTGTTCAAAGCTGTAAAAAGAAGAGGGGAAATGCATTCAGTATTCTTTGTTATAAAAGATCACAAAAATACTTGCCAAAATGCTTATTTGTTAACCTATTATTTAAAAGTGGCTCAAGTAAAATAAAGTTTTGCAGTTCATCTTGGAGGCAGCTCGTCAGGACACTGTGAGGGCCAACTGCTGCCAAAGGAACAGGGAGCTGGGAGCAGAGTGTGGTAATACGGCCATCAGGACAGGGTCCGACAGCCAGAGCCTGTCCCACCACCCCAGCCAGGAGCAGGGCAGCTCTGGCCCTGGGCATTGGCCACCTCCCTGGGGACACAGACAAGCTGAGGCCAGGCTGGGATGTTGGCCCATGGCTGGACCCAGCTCAGCAGAGCCCATGGCTGGGCAGGGCTGTGGGGAGGTTGGGACTGGCCCTGCTGAGGGATTGCTGGGGCAGGGACTAATGGCCCCGGGGGCTGACGTGGGGTCCTGGGCCTGGGAGGTGGAGGGAGCCCCAGGGGCCTGGGCGGGGACAGCCAGGTCTGGGGGTGCCCTCAGGTCCCTGATCCAGCATATGAATGGCCATAGAGGGCTGGATATATTTGAAACCTCAGTTTATCATATATATAGTAGAGGTAAATGGGGAGCATTGAAAGAATGAAAGTTTCAGCCTCATAAGTGGAAGAATAAAATTCTTAAAAGCACCTAAGTATCTAGAAATTTACTATATTTCTAGAGGACTGCATATTAAGACCCAGACCCATAAGGAGATGTAGACATTGCAGTGCCCAAAACTGCCATACTAACTTTTAAGTGCCTGGCTTCATATATGGAATTAAGGGTTGTAGAAATAAGTACAACAAGTGGCAAACTAGCAAGGGGCCAACCTTAGTGAGCCATGAAGGAATGTCAAAAGGAAGCATGTATTTGAAACCCTGCATCTTAAATTTGGCCAATGACAAAAGAATGGGAGTCCCTAACTCTAGCTCTTTGGCAGTTAACTCACTGGAGGCAGGGCACTGGCTTGCTTTCTTCTAGAAGACAGTAGTGGCACTGACCTTTGATATAATAGCTTCATAGGTAGCTTAGCCACCCAAGTCAGAAAAATTTGTTGGATACGTTCCTTGTCCTGCAGGCACTCACATATCCCAGCTGCTATTGACACTTCCAGGCGATGCTTTAGTTGGTAGCATGTTAGACAAAAGTTAGGCAGCATCTCTACTCTGACCATTATGTTTAGTCCTGTTTCCTGCCAAATCTTACTGGTACCCAATCACTGAAATCCAGCTACATTGTACTTAGTAATAGCATTTTTTGATCTGGCTCTATTTTGGAAAATTAAATGTGGCATATGTGGATTTCTTCAACAATCGACAAGAGAAGACTGAGAGACATTCAGTTATGGGAGGAAATACTCGTTTTCTTAAAGAAGGAAATTGTAACAGGGCAATCTAACTCTTTATGAGCCAGAAAAATTGTTTGGATTTTTCAGGTTGGGGCAAACTCAAAATGAATGTTACAGTGCTGCAATTTCACATAGTGAGCATTGGCCTGCTTAATACCAGGCAGTAACTATAAAACACTGTGTTTTTAACGTTTTTGGCTTTTGTATTTTTAAGAAAATGGTCAAAGCTTTTAGCATACAAGGCATTACATAAGGCTGTCATTTTTAGTAATACCTGTCCTTTTTATGTGTAGGAAGTTATATAAGGAAAAATAGTAGTAATGGTCCTTTTTTGTAAAAATCAGTAGAAGTTCATTGGAATAGACTGAACCTGTTGTTGCTTGTGTCAAAATCCGTTCCTGCTCTTTCAAACTCCAAACAAGACAGAAACAAAAAGAGGAGGGGAAAATTATAGCAAAGTAGAAAAATCACTCCATCCACTGTTCAAGCTCTTTCTTGCAGCTTCATTTCTGGCAAAACACAAACAGAGCATACACTATAAGTCCCAGCAAACTTATAGTAATATCAGACCATTTAAGTCATTGCTCTCAACTGCTTTTCTGTCTGTTAGCTGAAGACACTGATATCAGACTTATTAAACAGAACACAAAAGAAAAATGATAAGGAAAAGAAGAAAATCAGGGTTGAAAATTATATGAGTGCAGGGAATGGGAATAGCGGTAACAACACCACATTGCTGCTGCCGGAGACTGTTCATGATTTAGTAGGGGCAAGGTGGTGATGGTGTCATCTAGGCACCTCTGTATCTTCTAGCTGAGATAGATCTTTGTCTCAGGACTTTTAGGGCCTAACAATGTCTAAATGGATGCTAATTAACAGTTAGACTTGATGATCTTAAAGGTCTTTTCCAACCTAAATGCTTCTATTGATTCTAATTGCAGTCCTAGGAACCAATTAGTATCTTTCTCCTTTTCTGTTAGTGTGTCAATATCAAGTTTTTAATTCCCTCTGGCTTTTTCAGCAAAATGGATGGCAGTGGAAGCAGCTATCCCTTTGTTATTTTGCAATTATGACAACACATTTGGTATGGTTTTGCCATGTTTACCATGAGTAGTACCTGTGAATTTCTTATTTATATTAATACATTCTTTCAATCTCTAACTTTTGTTTACTTTTCATGAGACAGTGTTAGGAGACAGTTTTGGACTTCTCTGATCTTAAACAATTGACACTACAAATTTCTGCACAATGTATCTTAAGAGATTAAAGTCTTTTCTTTCCCTTATTCATTAAACAAGTTATTGTATGCAGACAATGGCTTCGTTAAAGCCAAAATTTTTGTGAGAGTTTCTCAGTCCAAGTATCCACAGAGGGAAGCCATGATATAATTTTTCAAAAATTTTCATTTACTTATTCATTCATATTTGTATTACTGTTATCATCATCATTTATATATTCCTTGTCCTAGAGTGTATTGACTGGCAGATGGGATTTACATCCAGAGTCCTTTTCCTTGTATAACTATGGATGACTTCTAGCCTCCAGAGAAATGGGTTACACTTTTGCATCTCATTGTTGGTACTTCTTAGAATTACTCCACACATACATATACACCTGTATTGCTTCATAGCACCAGAATTTGGGTTCTGTAGGTCATAGGTATAACATGCCTTTGTCTGCAAAAGTATGCATATTCTGAAGATCCCTATAAGCGTATACCTGAGAAAGTGCAGAGGGAACAGTACACAAAGTCGTGCTCCAAAAACATGGTAAACATAGGCTGCTGCTACTTGCAGGGGCTTTGCCGATAGTGTAAGAGAAGCTGTTCCTGAGAATCCTGTGAAAAACACAGTGAGTTTTGAGTATGATGCGACTCCTCTGTTTTTTCGGAGGACCTTCAGCCTTCAACACCTGCATGTTCTCCCTACACTCAGTAGGATAAATAGAGGTGATATCCATTTCTTCCAGGACAATGCATTATCACAGTAATTTTAGCATCCTGATCCATTTCACTGGGAAGAGCCAAAATGACTCAACAGATAACTTATTCTAAATAGGAATTCTTAATATTTGAAAACAACTTTTAAGACTGAAGAAGTACTAATAGATGTTTCAAGTATTATTTTGTTTGGAGTTTTTTAAATTATTATCAATGAGGAGAAAAATATTTTTTCTTTGAAATTGGCACCAATTCTTTTATGATATGCAGTATATTTTTAGCACATATATAGTGCATATTTATACCATTATCTGCTGTAAACTTTAATTTTTCATTACACATGTATGACCAAATTGTCTCTGAATATGTAACAGACAACCTCTTCATTAATTTCTGTACATTTATAAATGCACAATTGGAAAGATGCATTCATAACTTTTAGGAGGCCTGGTTTAGTGGTTAAATCACACAAATGAGGCTTGAAAGTCAGAAGAAATTAATTCCTTCTTTCAATTCTGTTGCAGACTTGGTTGTGAAATGGAAATATTCAAGTTCTCTGAACAAATAGATCTATATTTCAAGCTGTTTAACACCCACAGTTTCTGTTTCATGTAACTGACAAAAGGGTGTTCAGCATCTCTGCAAAGATTAAACATTAGGTATCCAGGAATTGAGACATTCCCATTACACATAACTTTTAAAAGGTGGATCATAATCTCTGTGTACCTGTCTTGCCTCATTTGTTAGTTATGGTTAGAGGCATCGGTTGTAATTTGTTTAAGAATGCTTATATTGCATGGGTTAATGTTTTACCTCACTACTTTGCCTTTATCAATTTAGGATTTCAGTCTTCAATACCATCCCTCATCCTTGATATTTACACTGAAGTGGACTTCTCTATTTAGTCCTTTCTTTTTCCTTTCTCCTCTAAATCGTCTATTTTCTCTGCAATTTTTCCATGTTGATCTTTGTACATCTGTGTGCCTTTGAGTAAAGGAAGGTTTAATTAATTAACATCTGTATATTGAGATCTTATGCCGAAGAGGAAAACCACCTAGTAGTACGCGTTATATTTCTATTCACATAAAGAGAACATACTGCACTTGAAAAAGAGCAGATATCTGACACACAACCTGAACACTCCACAACAGCTTCAGTAACTGAACCTGGTCAGAACATGAAGGTGCTTCTTTGCAGTGTATGCTAGTTTTCCTACTCTTTATTTCTTCCTATACTGGCATGTTCCGTATGAGGCATGACCATATGGATAGCCTGTCAAAAACTGTTCATCATTAAATCATAATTTTTAAATTAATATATATTCCTTATATATCTTTGCAGAAAGAATCATTATATTTATTTATGTGTGCTGATTTAAATAACCATATGCAAATTCAGTTAAGTAATTTGACCTTGTTTATTTTCCTGGAGAAGATCCCTATATACTATATCAACATAATGAATTTGGCATTTTCAAAGTGTCTTTGTAAGCTAGTAATATAATAATTCATAATTACGGGGGGCGGGGGAAGGAAGCAGCATTAAAAAAATGCCACTATATTTGAGGAAAATAAAAATAATCCTAAAGCACAATGATAATTTTTAAATGCAAAATATTTTGGAGGAGCGTTGCCTTCTATATACTATTTGATTTTCAGAAATCACGCTACCTGAATTTGCAGAGGATGATTTTCCAGATATACCAGAAATGGAAATAATTAAAAGGAAGATTGACCTTTTCATGCATGACTGGCAACCAGTGGAGTCAGAAATCAAGCAGTCACCTCTAGTTCAGGTTGTTGTTTTAGAGATTGCTGAACAAACTCCAGAAAGTCTGCTTAATCAGACTGTGCTGGTTATGGAAAGTAAGTAACACTGTTTATGTGATTTACACTTAACCTATCAAGAGGGATTTTGGAGAGCTTGTATGATGAATATATTGGGGGGGAAGGTTATACTCAGTTCTGTATTACTTGCATGAAGTGGGAACAGGACATGCTGTGTTCTGTGGGTCAGCTGAAAAGCACACTAGCAGCCTTTAAGACATAGCAAGAGTGGGGAATATATATATTTGAGAAGTACATATAAGGCTATACAAAGATGTACTTAATAGTTCCCTAAACATTCTGACAGCGCAGTTCCCCAGTTACTTGCTCTATCTGTTCATGTCAGGATACTGGTTTGAGAAATAGACAGATAACAAAGGATCACTAATGTACAATATTCATTGAAGTCAATGAGACTTTCAGGGTGTGTAATAATCTAATCTACCCACCTGCATAGATTGTGTTTCAAGACTGGATTTTTATAGTGCTGATATTTTTTTGGCAAATTACCTTTCTTCACTTAGGTGCTCAAATCTCTAACAATTCTGAGTACTGGATAAATAATATTAATACTACATTTTTCCTATCATTACTACAATGCAAGTGTTTTATTAACCAAAACATCTATTGTGCTGGCTTTATAATCAAATAAAATTTGACTGACAATTTTCCCCAATGAACAATAGGAAAAAAACTGTTGCAAACTGTAATGGCACTATCTCTGTGTGTTTGTATAATATTTTTGTACTACAAGGTCCCATTGAAAATATCAATTTACTTCAACCAAAAAACAACCAGTAGAATTTCCATTTTTGGAGGAAGCAATATATTAATTACTACATCCAGGGAGAACATTTTGTTCTATGAGTAGGAGAAATGCAATATACAGTGGGCATGATTTGCTTTCACATATGTGCTTACTTTTATGGATGAAGAGAATATATTCTGGCATAGCCAAATGAAAAACATTGAAACAGGAAAAAAAATAACCTTTTCAGAACCTTTTAAATATCATGGTTGGGAATTATCTGCTGAAGACTTAGATGAGGAAGCAGAAGATCTGGCTGCTGAAGGGGAAGATGAAGAAGAAGAATCTGAGGAAGAGGAAAATGAAGATGAAGAAGTAAGCATGCTGGTTTTGTCTGTCTATGCTTTTCTTTTAACTCATTCATTTTCAGTTTGAACATAACCCCAGAGAAGTCAGATTTTGCACCTGATTTTGTATGATCCACTTTCAGCCTTCTTACAGAATAAATATCAGCATATGCTTCAAGAACACTTTCATTGTATTCCTATGTTCTGGCTGATAGTAGTTTTACTTCAGCAAGAAGCATAAATACCCCATGCTAATAGAGAGAATGAATGTACCTAGTTTTGCCAGATGGCAAAGAGGGGTTTCATTAAAGAAACAAACGTGAAGTTTGATTTCTGTCAACTAACAATGATTCTGTGAGCCATCATGTAAACATGAGAAGATGCAGAGTCCTAATGTGCAATCCTCTGTTTCATCTCACCTATTGATAATTTTCAAACACCCACTTTAATGAAATTAAAGGTCTAGCTTCACCTTTGTTCTGTTTTCATCCTATATTGGAAGATGCCCATCCCCAAATTTAACAGTACAAGGTATCCATATACTGTACTGGCGCAGTATTAAATAGATTTTTTAGAAATTAATTTTATTGGATAAGTAATCTGACTTCATAATACCAGTTCTCACTGGCTTTTCTGAAGAGGTCTACTTCTGCACATTTAGAAGCAACAGAAAGTGAGTTTCAAGACACAGCAGGAAAAGATTTTATCATAGATACTTCTAGCTTAATTTTGGTCTTCAACAGCTAACTATGATATTATCATTTCAAATTTTAAATGGTCATTCTTTTCTCAGTAATTGTCTCACTAGACTGGAAAGTTTGTTTTCTGACTCTGAATCTAAAAAGTGTGTATTTTCATAGACTTATATTCAGCTTACACACTGTCTTGAGAATAACATTCTCATTCAATGCTCAGTTGATATATTTGACATTACTTAATCTGATCTACTTGATCTACTTAATCTAAGTGAACTACTGAATTCAAATAGTTTTTGAAAATTTTTGTGTTACTTTCAGGATGAAGAAAAAACTAAGGAAAAGAAAAGGCACATGGGAGACACAAAACACTTTTGCCCAGTCAGTCTGAAAGAGAACTTTGTCCTTTACCCAGGACTCTATGAACATGCAGCTAAATATCAAGAAAAGATTTATTACTTTTCAACTTCTGAGTACAGAGATAAATTTTTGAAGAACCCTGAGGAGTATGTGGCTCACAATGAACCGATACAAGTGAGAATCTTCAAAATTTTTTAAAGTAGATAATAACAGATTAAAGTCACTATTATCCATTCCTGTTTATAATTGTTTATTATTGCTGATTTTTTCTAGGTAACAATAACTATATCAGGCAAGTTCTTGAAACAAATAAAACACATTGCTTCCCTAGNATAAAACACATTGCTTCCCTAGTGACTTTTTAGTGTACATTTAAATTTTTTTAGTGTACATTTAAATTAACACATTGAATGATGCAAATAAAGCAGAAAAGAAAGGAAGATTATAAGGGTTTACAATAATCATAAGATGTGATTAACAAA
>VYZW01052352.1:26171-37506 GCA_013401315.1 Balaeniceps rex
GTATAAATAAGAAAACTTCTTGTAGGCAATTAGGAGAAACCGTGATCATTTCCGTTTCTATTTCTCTGAATTGAGCATATGTATAATTAAATACTTAACAATTGTGCTTGGTTTTAGGTTTCATTAAAAATCATACAGCAGCAATTGCCCCAACTCCAGGGAATTACCCAACCCCAAGCACGTGAAAAATATCCCAAAATGTATAATGTAGTACAGTGAAATGTGGCAAATGAGTTTACTTTGTTTCTGCGGGTTTAAATCAAATGAAGACAGTACCTTACTTAGTCAAAAATAAATAAATGTGTCAGATAGATCTTTCTTTCTTTCTTTCTGGTTTTTCACTTTTTTGTGGATTTTCTTTATATAAAGGAAGTGGAGTTAACTGATGAGGAAGCAGCAATCAAAGCAAATCTAATGGATAATGAGGCACTGCCTCCAGAAGTCCTTGATAACATTGTTCTTGACTGGTGGAGGAAAGAGCCATTCCGGTAACTGTAATTAAATTCTCTTTCTTTAATTAATCTTAGGAAGTATATCATCCATTGTGTCCACAATTACAAATAACTATTGCAGACATTATTTCAATGCTCTTGTACTTCTTATGAATCATGACCTACCTCTCAGTCTTGGTTTTGTTGCTCTATTTTGATTGGTATTTTGACAGTAATATAAAGTCTCATGCACTTTACACAGGACTGGACAAAAGTACTTAGTGCACTTAAATTGGATTAAATCTCCTGAATAGCCAGGTAGTTTTCATGGGTTTACGCGAAAATAAACCTTTTATGTTCTCATGTAATTAACAAACATGGAGAGCTAGAATCCAGCTGCAACTGTTTGTTTCCATATGTTGTAAATATTGTGTCGAAAGCAAAGACAAAGTATCAATGGTCTCCAGAATAACACAGAATCAGGTTATCTTGTACGTTCATCACAATCTGTACTCCAGTGATGTATCCACAACAGACTTTTTTTCATATCAGAAAGTACATCCATAACACTGTGATAAATGTGGATTATTGTTGCATAAATAAATAAGATCATCAACTCTAGAAAGCAGACTGGCTTTTTACGATGTAATTTCTGCAGGGAAAATCTCTTTTTCCATGTCCAATCTCTTCTAGCCATTTCCATCCAGATGATAGCTGCTGGCAGCTTGACCATTAGGTTTCAATTCCTAACAGTATGAGAAATTCCTTAAAAAGAACAAACAAGATCCTCAAATAAACTTTTGTGCCATCAGCCCACAGATAGGGGACAACATTCTCTTAATGGTGTAAAAATAGGGAGATCAGTTTTAGGAAAAAAGAATGCACCAAGACAAAAAATTACCCAGCATTACACATAATGTTGTGATATTATATTACATTATATAAATTCAGTTTCATCAGGGACTGTATAGCAGAAGAGAACCTTCATCATGATACATACCATGATCGATACCCTCCCCCCAACTCTTTCCCACAGCATCCAGGACCACCTGTTCTTCCTTCCACTCCCACTCCTTGTAGCTTCTTTGGTTTTCTGCAGTTTTACAATGTATCATATTAAGGTCTAAAGTAATAAAGAGAAATATTAACCTCCTATTAGCACAACACTCAGCTTTACAGAACTACTCATCTAATTTGAGATTGTAAGAGCTCCAACTCGCCACAGAGCTTTCCAGACATATCTGTCCTGTCTTTAATATCTGGAAGGGAGATGCAGGTCATGCTGAGTGGCAAAGTTCTCACACTATACTAGAGAAGAAATAGTCAGGCATTTCTGAAAAATAAATTTTCAGGCGACAAGCTTTCTGTGGCAGATGTTACCAAAATAATGTTTGGGGCGCCTTCTATTTTTTCGAGAGCAGTGCCTAAGAAGTACTGTTTTTAGAGTCACACAAGCAATACTGAGGACACAATTTATTTTGGCTTTTTGAAGTTCTTTTTAAATACATACATTTGTTAGTACACCAATTAAAATACATAGTGAAGTATCAGTTCTACATTGTCACAAGATAATACCTGAAAGTATTTTTTTAAGTTTACTCTTAACATATACATTTAATAAGGGAGTTTAATTGCATTTTCACTGTGTTGCACTTTAAACTACATTGTGTAACCATAAATATCTTATTTTCAATTAGGTCCACGGGATTTATACTGGATGGTTTCCCTCGTACTTTAGATGAAGCCCAGTATTTGTCAAAACGAGGACTCTGTCCTGATGTTGCAGTTTATATTCAAGTAGAAGAAAGTGATGTTCTTGACCGTCTTTTTCCTCCATGTCTGAAAAAATGGAAAGAAAGACAGTATAGAAAAATGGAAAATAAAAAGAAACTGAAAGACCTGAAAGCAAAAATAAGGGTAAGTTTTCAGTTCTGTCTCCTTTTTTGTAATTTCAGCACCACAGGTCTGAACACAGGTTCTAGAACTCCCAAAGCAGTGAAAAGCACATAGAGAAATGGATATGGGAGCCAGGAGACACAGCCCCACACATTCACAGCATTCCTAGATTTACCATAGGAACCAAAAAGAATTTAGGGCTCCTTTCCTCCTCTGTGCAATTAATTCATGTAGGAGTTTAGATGTCTTGCAGCCCAAGGAAAGTAGCTGTGCTGCCAGACAACTGGCATTCTGACGTCTGGAAAGCCCTGGACAAAAGGCAACTGGATGGAGAGAGTGAATATGGCCATAAAAAAATCAATTGCACAGCTCGCACCGTATGGTTGTTGCATCCCAGATTCCCTGAGCATGTGCTGTTGAGTTGATCTGCATCTTCCATAGGCTGACTTCACAGGTACTATATGGTGTATGTGTCTGTGTTTCCAACTATGATACTCTGCACAGAAATGTAATAGCACTAAGCTACATTCTCAGTGCTGTTGCAGCTGCACAGTCTCCCATTCAAACAAAGCTGTGCCTACTGAACAGGTTACAAGTTACTTAAGTAACTTGAAACCTCTATGCAGACATTTACAATCAGCACATGCAATGTATCCAAGGTTCCTAACTTTCTATAAAAGTAAGATAAAGTACTTCACGTGTACTATCAGAAAAGGTCTGAGCATGTTACTACAGAGCCGCTGACACACAGGAAGTTAGTACAACGGAATGTGGGACAAGGCTCACACAGTACCAGTAAGTCTTCTGAACTTCTTGTGCCAGAGGTTGGCTCTGAGAATGCGCGTAATCTAGGAGAGTTAAAATATTTTTTTCATCTTTCCTGATGCAAGTTGGAAATCTTGCTGGAAAAGGTGCATTCTAGTGACCAGCCTACACTGCTGTACTAAGCTCACCCTGTAAGCAGTTACTCTGATAATTCAAGTGGCAAATACCTGTGCTACAGATCCTAGGGTCCAAACTTCTACTGAACAGTGTAGGCATCAATATGGCTCCTGATGACAAGGGAAAATAACAGGTTCCTATTTAAAACACATACACAAAACAGTGCTACAAACTGATAGAGGCATTGAGAAGTAAGGAAAGATCAGAATCAGGATTTCCTGAGTAACAGTAATTTGATATTTTTGCTCATGTGTATTGCAATATAGTTTTTAGTTACACATTGAGTATTTTTCCACAGCATGCAGTTGGTGAGCAGGTCGGACAGTGCTGTGAGAACGCAGCATTGCTGAGTGTACTGTTAACCCTTCTTTTGTTACTAAAGCTGGAGGACATACAGAGAGTCTAGGAAAAGCAGACAGACCCGTTGAATGCTACCCTAGAGTTTCCTTCTCCACTGAAAGAAGCTGGCAACAGGACACTAAGAGCAATGAGTACATCTGCAGTGCAGTGTTGTTCAGGAACACCGGAGTTTAGTCACAAGAGTAGAGAAAACTAGTCTGTGCGAGTTTCTTGCTGCTCTGCTTAGAATGCTCTGGTATCTGGGCCACTTCGCTTGGAGTTAACATGGATTTCTAAAATTGCACTATTGCCTGTGTGTTACTCAGTTTCTCTGACCTCAGTTCAGGTGACAGCATTACAGTGTGCAGGAACAGCAATTACAAGTTGAATCCCCATGAACCCCACTGGCCTTAAGTAGAATTCTTCTGCATATTACTTCTGAGTTAGGATTTAGCCATCAGGTATTTGACATGTACGACTGAGTATGTATGGGGGGACTATATTTCAAATGCTTATAACTTGGTCAAAATTGGGCAGTTCTAAACAGGCATACAGAACAGCACACATTTAATACTATGCTCAGTCACCCCGTTGCCAAATGGCAGAAACCACCTGTAAGTTTAGAAACTCTGTCATTTACCAATAAAAATATTATAATATTTTCAGTGTGATCAGAATCAGTGTCTTTTTTTCCCCCCCAATCTCAATCTCAGAAGTTGCCAAATTAGTTTTACTAAAATTTACTTACATGTTCGCCTAGTAGAGAGGTGTATCTGGTCTGCAAAATTTCAAGCTGCACAGATGGTATTTTTTAACGTTAGAAGCAATTGGAAACAGAGTTTTAAGATGGAAAGAACAACATTCACTCTAGGTCACATTACCAATTCTCAGAGGAGAGCTTTTATTAGCAAATATCATTGTCTTCTTACATCTTTTTTTCACTAACAGGATGAGAGGATTGCTAGAAGAAGGGAAGAACTTTTAGCAGAACAAAACCAAAAGAAACAGGAGGTAAGAAAATAAGCTAATATGAAAGATTTTAAATACAAGTGTTTGCATTCATACCTTAGAAATTTCTCAAGCTTTTAGTCACAGAGATTTCAGGGCAAAGTAGAATAGTAAAAATGTGACAGACTGTCAGAAACTTCTACTTTCAAAAATCCTTTGACATGATGTTTAAATTGTTTTATAAACTATTGACTCATGAACACTAAAAACAATTTTAAAAGAATTCTCAATATGTAATCCAATTCAGCAAAATACTTATGAATGTGTTTAATGTATCTAATTTGTAAGCATAAAAGTAGCCCCATTAACTGCACTTAGGCATGTGTTTTAAGTACCCTGTCAAATCCATGGTTAATCCAGAATAGGTTTGTACCATGATTTTGGCCCAAACTCAATTATAAAGTAGATTTATAAATGCATTAATGTACTACTTGACTGCTCATGAAATTCTGTCAACTACACTTTCAGCTAACATGCTTGTTTATAACAAAATCCTGCCAAACTACAATACCATATATGAAAAAAATACTCTTCTTATCAAAATTGCAGTGTCGCACTTCAGTTTTTTAAGCACTCTTGGAACTGGTACAATGCTTCACTACATGCACTATGCAATACCTCTGTATTTTCTTCTGAAATATGATTGTAGAATGAGGTTTTGTTGAATTAATAATTTTTCTAATTAAAAGAGAGACAAGAATACCATATGTTCCTTCAAAACATCTGTATCATAGACATGAAACAACACAATATTTTACCTTTATAGGCTTTAGCAGAAAAGGAGCATTATGAGGCCACTGAGGAGGAAGATGAGAATGAAAATGAATATGTTGAAGCTATACTTGAAGAAGAGTTTTTAGAAGAAGAAGAAGAAGAGGCTGAAGAAGAACAGGAGACTGATGCTGTTGACCGCATACAAAATGAAATTGCAGAAAAGTTTGGTTCAGAAATAGATGGTTTACAAGGTGTACAGGTACCTATTCCACTGCTTATTTTGTTGAACTATATGATCGCATGATGCGAGTTTTCAGTTTTATTTGTCAAATTTAAAAGTTATAGTGCTTAAACTAGTGCTGCTGTACTCATGATCTAAATATGTGAGCAAGATGAAGGCTGTAGTGAGAAGGTATATACTTTAAAAAGTATATAATTTATAAGACTAATATTGTGGGGAAAAAAACAAAGGAAACGTTTGGGTAGACCTACCCAGTCTTGAGGTCCTTACTTCCTTTTTGGTAGGTCAGTTGATGCAGGCAACCAAACTAGAGAGTCATAAATATATGAACAGTATTTCAAAATATTTTTTAAGGCAGAATTCTTATTAGACATCTCTTATTTTTTTTATATAGTTCTTAGTAACATAATTTTCTTGAAATCAGTGCAATTACCTATGGTGAGTGTCCTGGTTTCAGCCGAGTTAGAGTTACTTTTCTTCCTAGTAGCTAGCATAGTGCTGTGTTTTGGATTTAGCATGAGAAGAATGCTGATAACACACTGATGTTTTAGTTGTTGCTAAGTAATGCTTAGACTAGTCAAGGACTTTCTTTTTCAGCTTCCCATGCTCTGCCAGGTGCACAAGAAGTTGGGAGGGGGCACAGCCCAAGATAGTTGATCCAAATCGACCAAAGGGCTATTCCATACCATATGACGTCATGCTCAGTATATAAACCGAGGGGAGTTAGCCGGGGGGCAGCGATCGCTGCTTGGGGACTGGCTGGGTGTCGGTCGGCGGGTGGTGAGCGGTTGCATCACTTGTTTTCTTTTCCCTGGGTTTTGTTTGTCTCTCTCGTTCTCCTTTTCATTACAATTATTATTATTATTATTATCATTATTATTATTACTATTATTATTTTATTTCAATTATTAAACTGTTCTTATCTCAACCCGCGGGTTTTCTTACTCTTGCCCTTCCGATTCTCTCCCCCATCCCACCGGGGAGGGGGAGGGGGAGCGAGCGGCTGCGTGGTGCTTAGTTGCCGAGTGGGGCTAAACCACGACAGTGAGGTAACCTCATCTAACTTTAGGTATCTGCAACGTTAATGCCCACATCTAAGGCAGTAAGTAGATTGGTGCCATTTGTTTACTATATACTAAGTATCTTACTTCAGGAGGAAACTACATCATGATTTAGAAGAAACTCTATCCATTGACCAGAGAGAAAGTTTACAGAAGTAGATAGCCAAGACACAGATGTAAGATTTGCAAAATGAATCCAACCTTTATCAACACCATAAGTGTGACTGATTCAAGGTTCACTTTATTTTAATAGTTAATGGATTAAATGTCAGATGAATCAACAATAAACTCCTAACATTCTTTGCACTACAAGGAAGCATAAGCTGTGTGGAAAAGATTAATGTTTTGTGCTCAGATTCACCTTTCCATTAATTTGGAAGAAGGTGAATTGAAAATACATTCAACTTTCAAAAGTGACCATAAAATGTCATAATTTTATTGAACTATTCAATGCATATAATCATGTATCCCAATGATAATCACAAAAATAATTTTAGGGGTTCCGAATGAAGCTTGTGGCTAATTTCACTTTTCTGAGTATAAACTGAATTTGCAAAATAGAATTGGAAAGAATTTAGGATAAGGCCCATGAGAGACAATAAACAAGAAATCCCAGTAACAGCCTTAGCTCCTTACGTGAACAATACAATGCTTCAAGTTAAAGCTAGTGGCATACTGTAGTTCTTGGAGCATTTTCCTCTCTGTCATTTGGGAGCATATCATTTGTTGCATTAGTAAACATAAATCTCAGCGACACGAGGGGTGACTAGTGTTTTAGAATTCGTTATTATATTGAGTTCTGCTTAGACAGTAAGTGGAAAGATCCAAGGCTGTGGATCTATATAGATATTATATGTAAGTTGAAGAATTACACAGAAGTAGTATCACATAATAGAATTACATATTGGGACTAGATACTACTACTATCCCCTAGTTACAGCTTACTCAATATTTTTCCCATTAGTTTTTTAATTCCAAGAACATTTATGCCTTTATAAATAACTTTAAATAACTTACTATTTCTGATTCATTATTCAAGACTCTTCTTTATTGTTCTCTGATTCTTTAATTGTTGGTCCTCTTTGATATTGTGGAATCTTGGTCTTTTATGGAAAACTAAATGATGACATTAAAAAACATTAGCACTTGTAAAAGTATTTGGTTGCTAGAAAAAACTCTGTAGAAAATGGATTGGTTTTATATTTTAGTTGAATAAGCCGGGGAATAATAAGTCACCAGAGAGCAGCAATATTTTTAGAGAGTAACTAAATAAGCCATCCTAAATTGTTTCGAGTAGGGAAAGAAATATATTTGATTATTTTTTTAATTAAAGATACTTCTTAAGCTTTAGCATTATCATAATAGATTCCTCAGAGTTAACTGTCAGATTGTCCTTTTTTTAAATTAAAAAAAGTGTGATACTTAATATATGCTGGGTAATTTAAACTTCAATGGACAGGAAGACCAATTTTCATCTCAAATCAAATTTTGCTGATTTACACTGACTGAGAACATGCTCAAGAAATCCTTGATAGTTCACAGAAAATCTTGCTGTCAGTCATTATTAAAAATCTGATCGCGTTTATGATTCTAATATTTCATTATGTTTTCATTAACCAGGAAGAACTTGAAAAATTGTTAATACCACAAATCGAGATTGATGGAGGACGGAAGCCTCACATCGTACGCTACCAAATATATACCCAGCTGAATTCTCTAATGGAAAATCGTGGAAGCATTTTTGAGAAATGTTACCCAATAAGTTTGTCACTTGCACATAAGATGCTAGTTTTCTCATATAAATTTCCAAGTTCTTTTGGTCAGTGGGATCCTGTCAAGGTAATGTTCTTAAATAGCTGAAAAACATTTTCAAGTAGTAATATTTTTTTAAATATATTTCACATTAAAAATTATTATTAGATAGTAGCAACTAATACCAGAAATATTTAATGCAAACTACATTACTCAATCAAAACTACACCACTGAATATACACAAAATACAGCGAGTATTGATAATAAAAGGTGTTAGTCTTTTCAGTGTTGCAGCTAAATTAAGGCTGAGAGGCATTTAGTAAAATCTGTTATATTAGCATTGGCGACACAATTAAAGGTGGCACTGAATCAGAAAAAAACTCCTAATTCTTAATGATACACAAAACACAGGACAACAGAGAAGGTCTCAAAGCCTTCCAGAAGCAGTGAAAACAAACTGAAAGGATTTGGGGTTTGAATTTGTAAGAAGCCACACAGGTGGCCACCAACCCTAGCAGTGACAAAAAAGTAAACCAACAAATGTTAAATGTATGTAATTCATCAGCAATAATTCTTCGTTGTCAAAATTTACAAATTTTGAAGAGCAACAAATCTAATTCCATAGTATTTTAGTAGAGATCTGGAAAGTCAAGGTGAGAAAGTACTCATGTCTATCCCCAAAAGTGGGCTGATACAGTTTTATAGGTAGCAAGTGAAATGTTAGTAGGTAAATTTTTGGTTTTAATGCTAGAAATAAAAGCAGGTTGGATTGTGAGTAAATCAGAAATATAAAGGAGGATTGATTAAAAAAACCCCAGTGAACAAGATACAGAAAGCAGGAAGTTCCTGAAAGAAACATACTTTGGCCTTCATTTTACTATGCTAATTAATCAAGTAACTTTTATTCCCTTTTGTATAGTCATCATGTTGCGTCTTGACCTGTTCCAAATCATGTTTATCTTTCTTTAACCTTGGCAATCAGAACTGTACAGAGATCAGCACTTATTATGGCTTTGTATAATCAAAATACTTACTTAAAATGTTTTAGGATCAGAATCGGCTTTTCCATGGCTGCATCAAATTGGCATCTAATTATCTAGGGACATATTAATAGAGGTAGATATTTCTTCTTGTCTGTCATTTCAAATTACTGAACCCCAGTTTTCATGTTTAATTCTTGTTAGTCCCTACACGCTACACTTTGCACTTTGTTCCATTAGATTTCACTACTTTTTTGTCATTCCATTTCTCCAATTCATTAATTTATGCTGTAGAGTGTTTTTTTACCAACCAGAAAGTACAATTCAGTTAGAAGAAAGAAGTCATAGAAAGCTATTAGATAAAATCAGAGTGGTGTGCTGACAGTGGAAATGTGCGTGCTGACAATAATGAAAGGGAAAGAGGATCATTTTGAGGGTATTTTAGGATATAATAGAAATTATGACATTGATTACGGACTGGAGGTTTTTTGTAGAAAGGCAGATAGAGTATATGCCAATTACTTTTAGATTAAATCTGGGGGCAAGGGAAGTAGTTATGCAACTGATCAGATAAAGAGAGAATAAAAATGATGAGGTGAGGGAGGAATGGGAGCAGATATACAGTAGAACAGACTCCTGGTATCTTATAAATTGAGGGCAAGCACCCTGAAATGACTTGATGCAGGAATAGGAACCTAAGAATCAGAGAAGGGTCTGACAAGGTAATGCCACGCAGTAGAACAGTCCCATCTCTTACTGTAACAACCAGATCAACTTATCTATGTATTTACTGACTACTTCAAAGAATACTAATAGATTTGTGAGGTATGATTTCCCTCTATAAGAAGCTGAGTTGGCTCTTCCCCATTATTTCATATGTATGCCCGTAACTACTGTTTTTTTCCTTAATGTATTTTAATTTGCTCAATACAGGGTCAGATTTACTGGACTATGTTTGCCAGGATCCATCCTGGAGGCATTTTAAAAGAATGGTCACTTTCTCCACCTTCCTTTTTTGTGGAAGGAAGGCCAACTTTAGCAATAGGTTACACATTAGTCAGTAACAATTTCACTTCTGAGTCCCTTTAGAACTGTTAGGTGAATGCCATCTGGTCAGGGCAATTTTTTCTACAGATGTCAACAGTTTGTTCTAAAACACCTTTTATTGACATTTTAAGGCAGTTCCTCCAAGAAGGGCTGCAACAGGGACATGACTAAGTTCTTTCATAGTGAACAGTGGTGCAAGGAATTCATTTAGCATTTCTGCCATGACCATTTCTGCCATTAGTGCTCCCCTTACATCGCAATGATCCATCAATGCTACAGCCTTTCTAGTGGTCTGTCTGATGTGTTTGAAAAGATTTCATCAGCAGTGTATGTATTTTACCAAAAGCTTTTTTGGCCTGCCTTGTTGTGGTTTTACACTTCACCAGAACGTATTGATATTCTTTTCTGTTTTCTTCATTTGTACATGACTTCTGCTAAATACAATATTCTCAGTGTATCTTCTGCTGTCAGACAGATAAGTGGTTTAATTCACAGAAGAATAAATTTATTTTCTTTATTCTTTGAAAATTAAAAAAAGTATTATGTTATACCTCTCTGACTACACTTTCTTGATGGACAGAAAGTGTTATGGTACCACCTACTGGAAATAGTGAATATTCTTTCTGTCTTCGATGTTTACTTCATCTTTTTGTATACGGATTGCGTATGCATGGAAGTTCCTCAGACTCAGTCAAAATATTATGTCCATATGCATAAATTTCAGAATGTTTTGATGGTTTGTTTCATACAGTTGGTACTCCTCTACCTGCCTATAAAGCCACTTCTGTAGGACGGAGGGAGAGGAGGCTCTGTCAAACCTAATCAATTGCTTCCCATTTTGTATATACTACAGCTAAGTGAAGGAGATGTAATCAAGCCACAACAAAGCCATGAAAACACAGTCTTTCCTGTAATCCATCGAC
>VYZW01052352.1:46977-61242 GCA_013401315.1 Balaeniceps rex
TGTCAGCCTTAGAGAAAAGGGTGAATTGGCTGACTGCTCTGTAACGTCGTCATTGCAGTTTGCTGCAGAATTTCGAGGACACTATTACAAAATGGCTTCACAGGAAGAACTGGACGTAAGTCTCAAAAAGCAGGTCGGGAGGGGATTATGGGACGAGGGCACGTTGTTGCTTAGATTCTTTGATTCCATACGGAAACAAGCAATATGTAATCTGAACTAGACTAGTGTTGTTAGTATTCAAGCTTTTGTTCTGTATACTTCTGCTATCAAATGGCTAGGCAGACAAAATGCAGCAGAGAGTTCATTCAAACCAAAGCTCCTCTTACAAATTGTCATAGATCAAACATTCATTTTAAAACAACCACTTCCTCCTTTCTCCATCTGTTTTGAAGAGACTGAGGGTAGAGGGTGGCTAATGATAGCAATGGATAGTGATGGATGGTGGGCAGATAGTGATGACCTCAACTGAGAGTGGAAGAGAAATTACTTAACCCGGGAGCAGCAGCAGTGCCAGTACACTACGAGAGGCGTTGTAGAAGAAACAAGTATCTGAATTGTGCGAGCCAGTCCTCTGGAGTTTGACTAAGAGTCTTACAGTGCTTCTTTCATTATAAAAACACTTAATTTATTTTTCTACAGAAATTCTTGAGCAGACCAGAGGTTTATGTGCCACCACTGGCACCTCACCCTCTCCCACCCCCAGATATGCTACCAAGGAAACTGACTGCAGCAGAAGTGAAGGCCTTATTCCCTACAAGCACTGAAATGCAGGGATACTGTTCAGTCACTTACCTAGATGGAAAACAGAGGTACATCACTGCAGTTTTCATAATCTGAATTACAGACGAGGTGTCCTATATTAACACATTAATGAGGAAATACTTTCAAAGTAATTCCTAGCAGTGTCCAGGGTTTGGAGAGAACAAGCAATTAAAATTCTCTATATTGTGTCTGTGGCTTTGGAAAGCAATGTAAAATCACCTTTTGAAGCTCACATGGCTACAGGTTCTACAAGGATCTGTGTTGGCTTACTGTCTTTTGTGATGAAGACTGCTTGGATATAGTTTTGAGTTTTCTCTATCATAAGCCTTCAAAAGTTCAAACAAATCTCACAAAACCTTAGTAGATGCAAAACTAGCTGTTACGATTTTTATAAGAGATCCATAAAGCTCCACCATAAAGTCCCACTGACTTCCTCAGCGTGTAGGAATCAAGGTAGAACCGTAATAGTCAATTCTATGCTGTCCCTTCTTAATCTCCTGAATGACTATGATTTGCATTTTAACTAGAGGAGCTCTAAAGAAGCACTATAAAAGGCCCTTAATAAGCAGATTTTGAGGCAGAGGCACTCTCAGATTTTGAGCCTTGTAACTGTCAGTCATGTGGTGGAAACTTGGATGATCCAATTGCTACTTTTTTGTAGTTCCTATACTTGCTAAATTACCAGAAGGCTCCCAGTAGCTCATGAATTTACACCGCACAAATGACGTCTTACCTTTCTTGTGAATTAATAGTCTTTCTTGCTCTGTCTCTTCAGATATGAGGCTTTAGTGCCTGGCAACATCAAGTATGCAGCAAAATATCAAGATAAGGTATATATTTTTGAAAGTGAAGAAAAACTGCTGAAGTTTATGAGGTGAATATACTAACTGCATTTTAATCTTTAATCATGTCACAGTTTATACATCTTAAAAGTGCTTACTTTTTATCTGGTTAGATTACCAGAGAAGTACTGGAATCTGAAGCTTCCACGTAAACTCCCACCAATAAAGGAGCCAATACTACTCACTGCGCTTCCTTTGGCTGGATACCTTGAACAGGTCAGTTCTTGCTTTTCTATTTTAAAACATGATTTTGCAATGTATAGTCTATCCCACCCAGTTTACTTCCTTTTTAATGCAATATGAGTCTTATATTTATTAATGGGATTACATTAAATTGAAAATTGTGTACTTACAATTGAGAGGAATTCTTTAAAAGCTTTAAAATAATAGATATTTGTAGCTTTAATGGAAAAAAATACAAGTAAGACCACCAGAGGGGAATAATAAACTGCAATACTATATGATGGATTTTCTGACTTTTGTTTATAATACCTTGTAAGATTACTTTTTGCTTTGATTTTTAACACCAGGATAGAAACAAGCCTATCTGGAATCATTTAAGGACAGTTTGTTACATTTTGCGACATGAATATGAAATAAAAAATGATTCATGGTCACTTCCCTCCCTATTTTATACTATTTCTTATCTTCTGCAATTCACCAACTTAGATATCATCCTATATTGTTAGATTTGCACGACAACAGGATCAGGCTTTGAATATATTTTTGTTCTAGAGTTCTGGAATGGTCTTCTAAAACTGTTTTCTTTCTTTAGGGAGTAGCAACTTCTCTAATAAAAGCTCTGAATGAAGTAGGCTGCTTAAAGCCAAAGTTTCCATTCCTAAGTGTAAAAAAAACTGCTCTGCTGTTTGTCGCCTGCCATTTAAAAGGTAGCGTATAAAATAATATGCTATAACAATAATGAATTCTATAAATGCAGTAAATCATCTGATACAACATCGATAACCAGCCTGTCTAGTTTTCCTAAGTACACACTGCCAAGTTTCTTGGAAATGTGTAAGGACCAGGGATGAAACTAAGGTTAATAGGATAGGTAGATAGCTAAGTGATCTCTCATAAATGATGAGACTTTAATGACATTTTATCACCAACAACCTGATGGCCTTGAAAACATTCCTAGCATGCATTGTTGGAGTTTTTAAACAGAAAGTAAAATGTTATAATCTAGGTGGTACTACATTTTAAACCAGTCATAGACAACATGAATTGTCTTAAAAATTGACTAAAATTACTGTAATAAAGGGCTGCTGAAATACTACCTGAAGAATGGTTTAGGTGCTTGAATGCTTGCCTTTCTTCAACTGTATCAGGTGGTCAAATAAAAGTTAACAAACCTTGCCTTGCAGATAACCTGAAGACAACTTTCTGATCATACACATCTCCACAACACATCAGCTAAATATGTAAATGAGAGGTCTAATTGTATTGAAAAACAGCTTAAGTGCACATAGAACACCTCTCATTTTCAAAAAAAGCCCTTCTTTTGCATGGGCTCAGTACCGATACACTAAGTTACACAGTACAAAAGAACAGATATTCATGCAGATTTAATTAGATTTTTATGTTTTTAGCACAGAGAAATGAAATGTTATTTGTCAGTCTGCTTATTTGTGAAATTATCTGGGAAGATCTGAATATTAATGTAATTTGGAGTATCGGTCTGTTGATTATTTTTAACTTCTTTTTTTATTTAATCGACAGTCCAATCAACCACCTTACTTTTCCATACGAAGATAAACAGTCCAAAATTAAAATTAGGTGGTTTGTACTCAGCCCACAAAATAATGATAAAGTAAAACATCTCATGGAGTTACCAGAGGTTAGGACTACTCCTTCACTGAGGAAAGTCGCTCAAGCTTTGTCTCCCATGTTCGTATTTGCTATTTTTTAGAATTTTTGTTTGTTTGTTTTCTTGCAGTCCAAGATAGCAGTTTCAGCTAATAATCTTCAATAGTTTGCAATCAGCCTAAATAGTGCCAGCTTTCAGGATTTCAACAGCCTAGTTTGCAGCTCTGCTGTAGCTCCGGTCTGGTTTCCAGTACTGCTGGAGATTTCTGGAACAAGACTGCCACTTCAACCCACCACTTCTGCCTTTTATAAGCCAACCTGTTCAGTGGGTGAACTTTACCTTGCCTTTTGTTATTTCAAATTTTTACTTATTCTTTTAGATAATGGCAATCTTTCTTGTTTGTCTAAAGTTCTTCACATGCTGTGTTTCCTCATGCAGTTTCCAGAGCCCTCCAGAATGTTCTTGGACTATCACAGATTTTTGCTAGCATAGCTTTGTTAAGGAAGGCCACCGAACAGTGTAGGCACACGATAAGCCCCTGTATAAACATACGGTTCTTAAGCCAGCAAAACTGCTTTTATATGGTAGTTTGTTCCATCCACAAAGACTGCTTTCATTCTGTTGTTAGCACAGCTTTGCTAACATAACAATGTCCACGCCAGGAATGCTTTGCTCATATATTGCATCATTAAATCATTATCAGCACTGGATGATGAAATGGAACGGTTGTGCAAGTGCACAAATCTCTTCTTGTGCAGTGACAAACAGGTTGACCATGGGAATCCAGGAAAACAAGTTATCTTCTTCTAACACTGGGTAGAACTGCTTCCAACTTCAAGATACAGCATTCTAGTACACTGAGAAATCTCCTTTGCAAATACAGCATTATTTATTACGGTGTGTCTCTTCAGAGTAGTCACATCATCCTTGATCAAAAACTTGATCAAAGCACCTCACGTTGTGGTCCCTTGGAAATTTTTTACACCCTACTTCTATCTGAAGTAAGACTTTCTCATCTTCAACTTATGTCACTCTCTAATCTCACATTTGAATAGGGGACAAGAAACAGTGGTTTAGTTGCTCCTGCAGCTTTTCTAACAATACTGGATTGCTTGCAGTATCCGAGAAAAGGAGGTACAGGCGATCGATCACAAACGCAGAGAGATTTACTCCTGGGAAAAAGAGTAGGAAACCATGCATCACTAGAGTGATTTAGTGCCCTTTAAACTTGACTTCTCTAAGAGCTCTACATACAGCTATGCTTGAAAAATCACTCAGAAGCTGTTAAATGTGGTTGTCTACAATTTAAAGCTAGCGGGCCGAAGTGTCTCATTGCATAGTTCTTCATGCTGTCCAGTTTTTGTAATGAGATAAAAAAGTACCATTTACAGGAAAAAAATGGTTATGATTTGGCTGTCTTAAATCACCCCTTCCCCTTTGCCTCAGTGTAACAATTAAAATAATAAAGCATACTCTGAGGATTGGCACTCGATACTAATGTACGCCAAAATACGGCTTAGGGCAGAGAGGTAAGAAAGGAGACAATACTATCTTCATTGTAAAGTTCTTGGCCTTGATATTTCTTTCCTCCTCTGAAGTATCAGCTCTTGGGTTTTTATGGACAAAGCATTTAGGTCATAGAACAGTTGTGCCAAGGACACAGTGCCCCAGCACCAGCCACGCCGCACCTGGGCTATCCCCGCACAGCGCCATTTTGGGCTATGTGCCACGTTACCCAAATTTGTCATTGCCTCGAGTATCACCAGCCCCTCGCAGCCTGAGGAATGGGAAGGTGATGGGAGCTGAGCATATGTTTGTTGTTTGTTTACAAAAGCCTTGATCTTTCTGAATATCGTTACCCTTTTGGAGTTAGGAACTTCTGAAATACCAGGCTTGATTTTTCTGTTGGTTTGGTGTCAATGGGCACGGCCCACGGCAGTTTTATCTGTACCAAGGATAAAAACATGAGGCGGAGACGCGACCCTTTATAAAATTTCTATAATGTAATTCCACAAAGTTACCAGTGGACACTAAGACACCGCTTAACTCCCCGCAGCACACAATCCCAGGAGCTCGGAGCCGGCGCGGCAGACGTACCAGAGGAAGCTGGCGCGGTTCGTGGAGCACTGCCGGCTCATCCCCTACCTGGGGGCAGCCATGGCGGGCCCATACCAGGAGCCGCGCCGCAGGCCCCTCGGCTTTGACTGCACTCTGCAAACTTTTCTTTCCCTGAAGGACGCCGGCCCCAGCCTCGCGTAGCGTGGGCTGCGCCTCCCCCGGCATTTCCTTCGAGTAACTCGAGGAACGGCGCCGCCCGCGCAGCTGGAACGCGGCCGGTGAACAACGTCACCCTTTCTCGGACCGGCTTCTTAGACGCGCAACCTTAAAATTAAAAATCTTTTGTCTGAAGTGACGCCTCGTTTAACGCTCATTACGGCAGCCCACGCGGGCGGCAGCGCGCGCTTCCTGGCCGCGCCCGGAGCCCGCCGCCGCCGCCGCGTCATACGCTGCGCTCGACGTCAGAACGCAATGCGCGCCGCTGGCGCCCGGGCCGGAAGTGCGACGGCGGTTGCGTAGAGTGGGGCTGGCGGCGGAGCGGTGAGTGCCGGGCGCCGCCGGGAGACAGCCGCCGCCGGGGCCCAGGGCAGGGCGACAGCTGGGCCGGGGCAACCCGGGCGGGGGAAGCCGGTCCGGCGGCTCTACGCGGGGCAGCGCCCTGCCCCAGCACCTCGGAGTTGGGCTGCGGGCACCGCTGAGGGGGCGAGCGGCCTTTCCCGGGGGGCGGCCAGGACCTGCGGGAGCGAGTTACAGAGATCGGGGCTTAAACGGGGCGCTGGGGGCGGACGCCCGGCGGTGGCGGGGGTTGCGGTCCCGCCAGCCCCCGCTCCCCGCCGCGCCGTGGGGAGTGCTCCGCGGGCCGCCCTCTGCCCGCTCGCAGCGAGCCCAGCGGGGCCTGCCGCCGCTGCTCGTGTCGAGGAGCAGTCCGGGGCCGTGCTCTGTTACCCGGGGTCAGCCCCCCAAAACGCGCGTGTTGCTCATGACCCCTTCCACAGGTCATCAGCGGGTGGGCTGGAGCGTGTCTGACACGCCGCTGGCGGGGTGGGCGCCTTCCCCTCACGTACAGCCTCACTCTAGAATTACTATTTTTTTTTTTTTAGGTGAGCGTGTTGTTTTGGATTTTGCAGTCAAAATAGTAACGATGTCACCTCATGATCGAATACCACAGTCCTTCATGTGATCAAAACACACGAAACAGCTACTGCCTTATCTGAGGCACACGTGGATGTTAGGGGATGTCTGCAGGCAAAGTTGGCAGCAGCTCTTCAGGAGTGCCTGTAATCCCTTGCAAGGCAGGGTTGGGTCAGACCTGCAGCCATGCTTTAGGGTGCTCCAGCAACATCAGGTTCACATCCCTCAGAAATTAAGGTTCCCTGATACGCAATTTGGCTGCAGCATGAACTGTTTGGTAGCTGAATGGGGCGAAAGAATCACTTGTTGGCCACCTCAGTAGCATTTAGGTATCATCTGTATGTAGTCTGTGTTGTTTCTTACAGCATTCCTTTAGTAATTGGAACTGTTGTGCTCACCAGTTGCTATGTTTAAATATGTGTTTGTATTTAAAATGAGAGCTTTATATTTTAAGGTGGCAGGTAGCTAATCTGATTCACATTTGGCTCAGCTGATCCTCTTGAAATGGACATTTGTGGCACATCTCTTCAGTAGTAGTATTTGGTAGATTCTTCTGAAATGGCTTCATTTTTTTTTTGCTTATTTTCAATTTTTGCATATTTACAATTGAAGAAGCTTAGCAAGCCAGATTGGTGGTTAATAGTTAGCTTAGTCAACACTATGTTAGACAGAGCTCTTAGAAAAAGCTGCTGGTTTTCTGCTTTTATTGCCCACCTCCATAGGCTGAAGCTTAGCAGGCAAGTGTACTGAAAGAGCAATTTTCAGAAGGATAGAAATGGATAAAAGAAGGCTTGGAGTCCTGCCACAGTGATGCCAGTAAAGTTTTATCACTGATTACAGGATTTCATAGCCTTATCCCTGGAAAATCTGAAATGTGGCATCTGCAGGGATGAAGTTGCATTTGACCTTTTTTTTTTAATTATTACTTGTTTCCACTTAGGAGCTGTGAACAAAGAGTTCTTTTTGTTTGATTGTTTTAGTTGTAAAAGGAGTTTTCAGAAGGGGTAGCCATTTTTTTAGATGCTATACAGTTCACAGTACATGAGAGATAAGAAATGAAATAATAGGCAGTAATTCTCACCTAAGAAGAAACTATCTGTAGCCATTTCTTAGGATTTAAAAACACTTTTTGAAGAAAGTCCATGTTAGCATTAGTGTTGATTTTTTTTTTTTTTTTTTTAAAGAGTTCAGAGGCTTCAGAAACTGTTGAACTCTGTTGACTGGTAAACCAAATGATATTTGGTGTGTTACAATGCAGACTTCTACAATATTTCTTAATTAAAGCTATTCTATTCTTGTAGGCACCTCTGTTCATATGCGCAATAAAAATGGCAGAAACAGCTCCTGATGCTTCTGAGAAACTGGTTGTCATCCACTCCAAAGCTCACAAAGATACTATTCTAGCTAATTTTGAAGAACAAAGGAAGAAGGATTTTCTTTGTGACATTACCCTAATAGTGGAGAATGTGCAATTCAGAGCCCACAAAGCTTTGCTTGCTGCCAGCAGTGAATACTTCTCAATGATGTTTGTAGATGAGGGTGAGATAGGGCAGTCAATTTACATGTTGGAGGGAATGGTTGCAGACACCTTTGGAGCGCTGCTAGAATTTATCTACACTGGTTGCCTCCGTGCTAGTGAAAAAAGCACAGAACAAATTCTGGCTACTGCACAGCTGCTGAAAGTGAATGACTTGGTATGGGCCTGTACAGATTATCAGGCCAGCCGTAGCCCAGGTAATGCGTTACCAGCTCCGCCTAACAGTGGAGCCTCTCTAGCCGTTATCGCGAGCGACAAGAAAAATGAAGATCCACCGAAGCGAAAACGAGGGCGACCGAGGAAAATCAAGAATGTCCAAGAAGAAAAGTCAGCTGCAAATTCTGCCGAAGATGTGCAGCTGAGAGAGAACAACTCCATGCAAAATAAGCAAAATTTTATGAAAAAAGAGACTTCAGAAGAAGAAACAGTTGTCAGCGAACAGGCTCCAGCGAGGAAAGATGCAGAAGAAAGTGAACCTGCTTGTGGCTCAGAATCTGCTATTGATCTGTCAGCTGAGAAAGATGAGAATTATGATCCCAAATCTGAAGGAATACAGAGCACTCAGAGCCGTTACAGCAAACGTAGAATAAGGAGATCAATCAAACTAAAAGATTATAAACTTCTCGGTGATGAGGATGAAAAAGGGCTGGCAAAGAGAACCGATGGAAAAAGAAAACGTGCAGGTTCTGAAGCTCGCTGTAAAGACTGTGGCAAAGTATTTAAATATAATCACTTCTTAGCTATTCATCAGCGGAGTCATACAGGTAGGCGTTAAGAGACTGCTGGATTTGGGTTAGGGTTTAGTGACTTGTTGCTAAATGCAAGCTAGTTGCTGAGGTGTGGGCTGTTTACAGCAAGAACTGTCCCAAAATAGCGTGCTGATCCAAATTATTATGGTGTGTCTCTGAGACTGTGTTCGCTGTTTTATTCTTGTCAGCAGATCTCACAGCCTTTATGTCTTACCTTGATTGCAGTTTGGTTAATCATTTCTCCGTTTAAACGTTGAATTATATGGCAATACGTAATTATTTTATTGCGAAGTGAAGCTTGTCTCAATTTGCCTTATCACTGCTTAAAAGTAATTTTTTAGTAGCTACTACATTGCAATGCATCTCACTATCAGCTTAGAATATCTAGCGAGAAATAATGCATCTGTACTTACAAACGTCATCTTTTCCTTTTAGGGGAGCGCCCTTTTAAGTGCAGTGAGTGTGGCAAAGGCTTTTCCCAGAAGCATTCTCTTCAAGTCCATGAGCGGATGCACACTGGAGAACGGCCATACACGTGCACCATCTGCAGTAAGGCTCTGACAACAAAGCATTCCCTTCTGGAGCATATGAGCCTACATACAGGTAAATATTTCAAGACAAACATAACCTCTTTTCCCCAAGAGTTTGCCTTTCCAAAAAAAAGTATTTCTGCTCTCTCTCGTGTGTGCTGGTTTATTTATTTATTTATTTCCTTACACTTGCTTTGGTCGTGGCTTACATTTTAATAAGTGACTTTCTTTACAGGGCAGAAGGCTTTTACATGTGATCAGTGTGGGAAATACTTCAGCCAAAAGAGACAGCTCAAGAGCCACTATCGAGTACACACAGGTATAACAAGTTTGGGTGGAAGAGCTGGCTTACAGTCCATGCTGATTTGTCCTTATAAAGATTGACTAAGGCTGAAAATCCTTCTTTAGTGATGTATTTGGTCTCTGCTGTGTGGTATCTTGATATAAGGACGAATAGGGTGAAAAAGGCAAAATGGTGTATAATAAGTAGAATGTTTAGAAAAACAGTTAATTGAGAAGGACTCTTATGATGACTAAAAATTAGTTACGCTGTATTTGACATAAAACTTGATTATTTTAGCCCTGCTGTCTGTGTTACATGGAAGCTAGGAATTCTGTAAACAATTGTGTCCACTGCCTGTTGTGCGAATTGCCTTGTAGTTTCCCACTACTTTGGACTAGCAATGGCAAACAAGCTTTAAGAAGTGTCTCCCTCACTTCTGGAGCAGGATGGAGATTAAGCTACACACACAGGAAGCGGTGGAAAAAATTGGAATTTACAAAGCTTCAAGAGAAAGCATGTTTGGGGGGGGAGCAGGTGTCAGTCCCCTCTTTTTCCCATGGTAGTATCAAATAGGGAAATAGGGGTGTGACAATTAAGATAGGGAGGAGGCAGTGAATCACCTTTTGTTTTATCTCTATATTATATCAAAGTGGTTATTTTACAGGAAAGTGCTTTAACAAAGATCACTGAAGAGATACAGGGGATCACTTATGCACTGACACTTTTTTTATTATTGCGACAAGGCCATTCACTGCCGGAATGTAACCAGTGTCGTCGCAAATTCATGGATGCAGCTCAGTTAAAGAAACATCTAAGAACACATACAGGTAATATTATCTGTCGTGTTTTGCTGTGGTTTTTTTTTTTCCCTTGAAGTAGCACAGACAAAACAATGTTATGCAAATGACAGTTGTCTCTGTGGGATGAACTTCTGCTCTACTTGTACATAATGATGCCTGTATCGCTAGTGAAGAGATTGACATCAAGAATACAGGAACACAAAAAAAGCTTGTATTACAACAGCGCAGAAGCAGTGCCTATTATAGGAAGACCTTTTTTTTTTTTCCCGTTCTTAGAAAGCCGGCTGCTGAACATGCCAGTTAGCTCTTCTGTGATAAAATTCTGGACTGGGAATTCATTTTATCAGGAGAGCCACATCCAGCATGTATGGGGCTTGAAGTGAGCTAAGTAGTAACAGAAAGTGTACGTCCTAAATGAGTTGGGCACCCCTGTCTGAGACGGATGGGTGCTTGTGAAAAATGCTGCTGACCAGAAAAATAATTATTTCTATTTACCTTTTTATTACGCTGTAATAAACCAGATGTTGGCAGGAGGTGGGGCTGGGAGGGATGATTTAATGCAAGTGCGTCAGAAGGTGTTTTAAGAGATTTAGAGGGCAAGGTTGATACTTGAATGGCTGGATAATGCGGATAAAAATGTTGATCTACCATCTTGTGATAACAAGGCATAAGCTTCTTAAAATAGTTTTCTTTGAAGGGTAAGTTCCTAAGATGACTTGTAAATATTTTTTTTTTCTTTAAAAATAGCTATAAACAGTGGCCATCGTTTCTTCCCCAAATCAAATTATTCTTAAGTATGTTGCCCATGGTTGTAGTAAAGTATGCACAAGATCAAGTTATGTATCTCACTCATTTCCTTCTCTTTCTCAGTGAAAATAACACAGCTTTAAATTCTCTGGGATAGGATGAGGTCAGAACTTGTGCCTTTGGGAGCTTTTGGTGTATCCAGAATAGTGTTAACTTGTGATACTTGTAAATACTGTATTTTCTATTGAGGAGAACGTAGTGTTTGTTGACACACACAACAGTTTTGTATCTGAAGCTGGTACAGCTCTATAAATGTAGTGAGAAATGAGAAGAGGAAGCATAGTAGCAAGGTAAGTTGCAAAAATAGATCAATTAAGATGAGTTCTAGCAGAAACTGGCTTGCAATGTATTTTGCTTCCAGAAAAGACAGGCCAGATACCAGTATTAACGATGCAGAAATAGCAGTTGATCTGCCCCATCTCAAAAGCAAGAAGTAAGGAGTTTGGGGACAGATGTTGACATTGATATGACTGTTCTGCTTTGGCAGAAGAATGCCATAAGAATGCAGTCTACTTAGGAAGTTACTCCCGTTTTCAGTAGGAAGCTGAGACTAGACTATCCCTTCTGACAAATGTTTCTAGTTCTCTCATACTTTGCCCCTGCCCTCCAAAGCCATATGAGAGCTGATAAGCGTTGCAGTTCTATGCTAAATGTGAAGCTTCCTTGGAAACTGGGTGCTGCCCCATTCCCAGTTCAGTGTGCTTGGATGGTGTGAATTACCACAGTGGTGATCCAGATTCTCATGTCTAGTCTCTTAAGCTCAATGCAACAAGGATATGTTACGGTGTGAATTAGGACGTGCTTTTGTTGGGTAGTATCTGTTTCTTGTGAACCTATTTTTACTTAATTTGGCTCCTCTGCTTATACTTGAGAAGGGCAATGAAGCTGGTGAAGGGTCTAGAGAACAAGTCTTATGAGGAGCGGCTGAGGGACCTGGGGTTGTTTAGCCTGGAGAAGAGGAGGCTGAGGGGAGACCTTATCGGTCTCTACAACTACCTGAAAGGAGGTTGTAGCGAGGTGGGTGTTGGTCTCTTCTCCCAAGTAGCAAGTGATAGNACTCAGTTAGACACAAGAATTCCAAATGCAGTAAAAAAAACAACGAACCAACCAAACCCCACCAACAAACCCACAATTTTTTCAACCCACCATAATTTAATTTTTTTCTGACTGGTGTTCCCAAGATATTGTAGGCCTAGGATAGAGCCTTATAGGAAGCAAGCTGACTTGTTAAGATAATGGATTCACTTTTCAGGTTTGGAAATACAGGCTTACTCATCTGCATGGTGCTGCACGTGAGCCTAGCCTAATAGTTCAGGGTCGGCCTTTTTCAAACTTGTCTGTTCCATGGGGAACACCCATGTCTGTACCATAGGTACGTTTTCTGTTGCTCTGAGGGCTTGGGTCACCTAATTCTTTATCTTCAAAGGGGAGAAATGTTAGAGACATATGTTTAAAATACTATACCCTCATTTAACTAATGAGTTCATTCAGTTGCAGATATCTGTCCTGACCCATGGCAGAAGCATGAGGATTTGACAGTACACACTTGATACTGTGTATGGTAAAATATAAAATGTTTTTTAACATATTGATGGGAAGTGCTATATAAAAAGTGATGTCAAATTTCTTTTTGATAGGTGAGAAGCCCTTCACTTGTGAAATTTGTGGCAAATCATTTACAGCTAAAAGTTCTCTTCAGACTCACATTAGAATTCACAGGTAGAGTACGTCTAATTTTCATTACTTTCTTTAAAAATGTAACTTCTAATCTGATACCTGTATGTAGTGCTTGTTCAATTATAGGATGGTCAGGGCTTGTTTGCATTTTGAATGGTTGGTTAGATTGACATTTTTGTTTAATCTATTTAAAGAAATAATTGGTAGTGGAAAGTACTGCACTGTTAAAGACTAGTGTGCCAAGACATTGTAAGATTCTTCTTTTGCGTGCTGTGTCTGTTTAATGACAATGTACTTACTGCTATATTATTTACATGAAAACTTTACTGTGAATTTTTGTTTGACAGCAGAACAGTAGCCATGGTGTAACAAGGTTATTGGAGCATTGTCCTGTTTCCTTGCAGTCTGTCATGTCTCTTTAATAGCATTAGTTATCTTTTACCCATGTCAGTGGGATGTACTGCATAAAGGCATGTAAGATTTTAAATCATTGGAGAACTGTTGTGGGCCTTATGTAAAAGAAAACATTTCCAGCAAAATTTCTCATTCCTTTGAGTCGGGCAGCAAGTTAGGATTTGGATGCTTCTTTTTGTTTTAAAGTCCACACTGTTAATGAACGTTCTTTAAATGATCAGTGCTTACAGTTGTGCAAAGTAAGTTGTTGCATTCTTGTTGAGGTCTGGCAGCATAGAATTTGTACCTCTGGTCTTATGACAGGAGGGCGGTTATGTTATCTCTGTAGCTCTTGAGTATATACTAATGAAAGTACAGTTTGTGAAGTCCAATAGAAATAATTAGGGAGTCAAATAGAGAACATTTTTCACGTCTCTATTCTTAAGTGCTTATGATTTAGCAAAACAAAATAATTTAAGTTTTTTATTCTATAGTAAGTTGCTGAAAACAGCACTGTCAAAGTGAATATTTTAATGAGATCAAATACATTCTTTTGCAGAGGAGAAAAGCCATATTCTTGTGGTATATGTGGAAAATCCTTCTCTGATTCCAGTGCTAAGAGAAGACACTGTATCTTACACACAGGCAAAAAGCCTTTCTCCTGCCCAGAATGTAGTTTGCAGTTTGCTCGTTTGGACAACCTGAAGTCTCATTTGAAAATTCATAGCAAGGAAAAGCAGTTTCAGGAAGCCATTGCTGCTCCTGGCACCAACCCTAATTCCGAAGTGAGAAACATACTTCAGCTGCAGCAGTATCAACTTGCCACCTCTGGAGGGCAGGAAATTCAACTACTGGTTACAGATGCAGTACATAATATAAACTTCAT
>VYZW01052352.1:61902-98251 GCA_013401315.1 Balaeniceps rex
CATGCCTAGTCATAATCAAGGCATTAGTATTGTTACTGCGGAAAATGCCCCAAATATGACAGCAGAGCAGGCTGCTAACCTCGCGCTGCTTGCTCAGCCACCACAGCAGTTGCAAAACTTGTTGCTTTCAGCTCAGCAGGAGCAAGCGGAACAAATCCAAAGTATCAATATGATTGCAAACCAAATAGAGACTGCTCAACCTGAACAAATGCATGTCATCACTCTTTCCAAGGAAGCACTTGAACATCTCCATGCTCATCAAGGACAAAATGAAGAAATCCACTTAGCAGGATCTTCACATCCGGCTCAGCACGTGCAGTTGACTCAGGAATCAAGTCAACAGTCTCACTCTAGCCAAGATACGGTTCCTTCCCATCAAATCAGTGAAGAACAGAATCAAAGTGTACATGTTTCTGAATCCCCTCAGCAGTCTCTGTCAGTAAATGAGTCTTCTCATGAGCATCCTATTCAAGGACAGGCTTTCTGAAATGCTTATTTGTCATCAGAGGGCTAGGCTATAGCATGCTTCTCATCCAGGCGGTGATTACACGTATCACACTTTCTTTTCTGCAGCATAATCTATCTGAAGATGTATTTCTTGGTGATTTTTGATGGGTGGCTTTCAGTTTTCTTAACCTTATTTATTTTAGACTTTTTTTATTTTTCCAGATTAGTATTTCTCTACCACTTAGTCCATACCTCAGAACAATTAATGTGCGATTTTGTGCCTCATACACATCCATGCCTACTGAGGAGATATTTGGCCCCTTATTTGCATTCTGTGTGACTCTCCAGAGAAGTATACCTTGCTGGTAGAAGAACAGTGTTAAAGATGTCTGCTGATGAGAAAGTATGACTTCTCTGATGAAGTCAAGATTACCTGAACTGCTGTCAAGCTTAAGATAACCAGTACTTTTTGCAAAGCTAACACCGTATGTCTTACGTTTAATGAGCTTTCTCTCTGCAGGTTAATGTATAATTTTCTATGTGATCATTTCCTTAAGTGCATTTTGATTTATTGACTATCAAATTTGTTTGGTTTGGGTTGAAACTGTTGCAGCCTTTGACTGGCCCTGTTTACTGTATGCCATACAAGTTTTGCTCCTCAGAAATGCTTTAGCCACTGCACTTGGAATAGCAGCGAGGAGATGCAGTGGTTACGCTGGACAACTGAAAAGCCCAAATTCTGCTCTGTTAGTTCTACCACTCACTCTCTGCGTGACTGTGGGCAAGGCAGTTGACCTCTGTGCCTTAGTTTCATCATCTAGTAAGTGGGGATAGCGTTCACATGCTCTGCCAAGCACTTTGAAGAGCTCGTTGAAGGCACTGTCTATTGAAGTGCAAAATTCTCTTCCTGACGGGACTCAGTGTAAGCTTAGGAGCCAGTGTATATTTAAAGTGATATTTTTTTGTACTTTTGAGAGCAGAATGTAATGTTACTTTTAATATATGTAAAAGCTGGTAATTGTTTTTGTGGGGACTTAAACACATGAATAGAATCACTTCAGAGCATAATGAGCTATATAAATGGAGCATATTGTGTTGAAGTTGTACAGCTATTTTCGCTGACTAGATTAGATGCATACAGATTGTTTTCAATGACTGACTGACTGCTAACACAAAAGATTTGACATCTTAATAAAATGCCATACCAGAATACATGCTTTGCATTTTCAAGTTTGGCTACTGGTTAGATCTCACATAGTGTACTAGTGTGTTAAAATCCAGATAAAATGCCGCTGGTACTTAAAGCAACATGCTCAATCAGCACTTCAGTTTTAAAATGTCATACTTGTCATTTACATCGATATTTTATGTTTTAACAAATGAAAAATGTAAAAATTAAGGAATTAGCAGGTGAATTTAAAAGCAAAACAAAAGATTTTTGTACCTGCTTGGCTTATATGACTGCCCAGAGAGAGAGTCACTAGCATAAAAGCCCAGTGCATAAATGGTAGAATAATTTAAGGTGGGAGAGACTTGCAGAGGCCATCTGGTCCATCACCTTCCTCAAAGCAGGTGCGCCTAGGTCATGTCACTGCTGTCTGGTTGAGTTTTGAACGCTTCCAGGGATGGACATCCACAGCCTCTCCAGGCCACCAGTTCCAGTGTTTGACCATATCTGCAGTGAAAAAATGTTTCCTGTATTTAATTGGAATTTCCCATGTTCTGGTTTGTGTCCACTGCCTCTTGTCCTACTGCCGCGCCTCCAGGAAGCGTCTGGCTCTGTCTTCTCTGCACCCTCCCACTAGGTAGTTGAAGACGGCAGTAAGGTCCTCCCAAAGCCTTATCCTCTTAAGGCCTGAACACACCCAAGCTCTCTCAGCCTTTTCCATCATGTGCTCCAGCTCTTCAATCACCTTGGCAGCCTTCTGTTGCCTTCAGTCCAGTATGTCAACTCCGTCTTGTTCTGGGGAGCCCAAATTCTGGATGACATTCCCTTGTTTAAATCCAGACTACTCGGCTGGCTCCTGACCATGTGCTGCTGGAGTTTCGGTAAGTGTCTTCGTTTTGTCAAAGTAATGGATCAGTTTTTATATAAATGGATCATGAAAAGGGTAGACGGGGAATAAATCAATGCAAAAAAAATGTCCCACAGCAAAACTCTAATTAGGCTTTTTTATCTTTTGTTTTTTCCTCTTGGAATGGAGAATTACAGTTTGTATACTTCTGCCACCAAAAAGAACCAGCATATTCTGCAGTTGTATTTCAGAAGCTTGAAGTCTTGATGCTGCAAGAACAGATGAAAAAACACAAGTGAAGCTTGTTATAACATCTACAAAATCTTACTGATTAATTGTATAAATTTAAGTTCATGATAAATATTATGGAGGGTTCATCCTAACAACTTTGATTTTATCTAAAATACTGTAATGTGCAGCCATAATACTGTCTGGTCATAAGTTTACAGGAGTTTGCGCTGAGTTCCTTCTCTGCCATATACTTATGAATCCTGAAATGCTTAAAAGCTGGTTACATGGTAAATTCTAAGACCACCAGTGAAATAAATACTTTCCTCTTTTTTTTTGAACTTTGATTTGTTCATTATGAAGGTCTTGCAGGGTTAAGTATGATGCTACAATTATGCTTGAGCCACTATCACACAGTCACACACACTACCACACACTATCGCTTGATGCTTTCCCTATAACAAAAGATGGAAGTTTTCATTTTGGAATTTTCTCATGCTTTTCTACCAAATTACTGGTGAAGAAATGAGCTTCTGTGAATAGCGCAGCAGTGACTCATCTTGCACCCTGCGTTGCTTAAGCTGTCGGCACACATTGTAGCTTGCACTTGAGAAGCTCGTGTGGTTCCTCATACCACAAATGTTGTTTTTTTGACACCATTTGCTTCCTTTCTAGTGAATGCATTTCTATTAAAGATTAAATAAATCCCTTGTATGTGCATTTTTAAGGCTGCAGCTGAAGCCTAGGATTGCTTTGAATTTGAAAAGAAACCCCTTCAGCTTTGCTGTTCAGTCCGGCTGCTACTAAGAACTATATAACAAAAAATGCATGCCTTAAAAACTATGTTTCAAAGCAGCTCTCTAGATACCTTTACTCCTTAGCCAGTAAATACCTTAACTAGTCATTTTCTCACATAGAATAATCTTAGCAAATCCATCTCACTGCTTACTCTGTTAAAATGAGATTAGGATTTTAGACATAAGCACAGGAAAATAAGTAGACTACAGAAAGAACCATTTTTGTGAGCAATTAGCACCATTGTGTGTTTCTTCTACTCCATTTTTAAGTTACCCCATGTAGTTGAACTCTAAAAGGATTTTACTATTCTTTTTTCAAATGCAAGTTTATGAAATTTTGGCTTTTTCTGAAGATTTTGGCTGATTTTCCAGGTGAAAGGTGAAGCAAATTCCTGAGGGGTAGAGCAAACACACTGTGTTAAGCGTGTATTTGATTATGCGTGCACTTACTCTGCTTGCCAATTATATTCATGTTTTAGCTGTAAATAGCATTTCTTGACCTCGGCACTCGTGCAAGAGAGTTTGCTGTTCTGTGCGTGGAAGCCGAGACGCTGGCAGTGTGGATTAGAGCAGCGGGCCTTCCAGTCCAGCATCTCATTTTTCATAGATGAATATCAGATTATTTCATATAAGCTGTGAAAGCAAATCATCCTGCTGGTAGGAGAAGCTTCATCCTAGCATGTGTTAATTTGCAAGGCTGGCTTTTTTTAAGACTTATTTTATGCTCTCTTTTCTGCTCAGAGGGACTAAAAAAGCCCTAGTAGGGGTTTTACAGCAATTACCTCCTAGTGTCTAAGTGGAAGAGGAGATGACTGCTTCACCATGAACTCCTTCAAGCGGAATGCTTGTTCCCAGGTTAAGTTAGGGGTATTGAGCCTGGCATCAATCTTGCCGGTCATTCAGTAAAGGACTTCACTTCCATCTCTTTATTTGTAAAATGCTTGTTTTACTATCTTAGCTGGTTAGTCATCATGATCAAGTTCATGGTTGGTGTTTGCTAAGACCTATCCTAGAATCATAGAATCATTTAGGTTGGAAAAGACCTTTAAGATCATCAAGGGCAACCATCAACCTAGCACTGCCAAGTCCACCGCTAAACCATGTCCCTAAGCGCCACACCTACACGTCTTTTAAATACCTCCAGGGATGGGGACTCAACCACCTCCCTGGGCAGCTTGGTCCAATGCTTGACAACCCTCTTGGTGAAGAAATTTTTCCTAATATTCAATCTAAACCTCCCCTGGCGCAACTTGAGTCCATTTTCTCTTGCCCTATTGCTTGTTACTGGGGAGAAGAGACCAACACTCACCTCGCTACAACCTCCTTTCAGGTAGTTGTAGAGGGCAATAAGGTCTCCCCTCAGCTTCCTTTTCTCCAGGCTAAACAACCCCAGATCCCTCAGCTGCTCCTCATAAGACTTGTTCTCCAGACCCTCCACCAGCTTTGTTGCCCTTCTCTGGACACACTCAGCACCTCAGTGTCCTTGTACTGAGGGGCCCAAAACTGAACACAGTATTCAAGGTGCAGCCTCACCAGTGCTGAGTACAGGGTGACGATTCCTTCCCTACTCCTGCTGATCATACTATTTCTGATACAAGCCAGGATGCTGTTGGCCTTCTTGGCCACCTGGGCACACTGCTGGCTCATACTCAGCCAGCTGTCGACCAACGCCCCCAGGTCCTTTTCCACTGGGCAGCTTTCCAGCCACTCTTCCCCAAGCCTGTAGCATTGCATGGGGTTGTTGTGACGCGAGTGCAGGACCCAGCACTTAGCCTTGTGGAGCCTCATACAATTGGCCTTGGCCCATTGATCCAGCCTGTCCAGATCCTTCTGTAGAGCCTTCCTACCCTGAAGCAGATCAACACTCCCGCCCAGCTTGGTGTCATCTGCAAACTTACTGAGGGTGCCCTCGATCCCCTCGTCCAGATCATTGATAAAGATATTAAACAGTTCCCAGTACTGAGCCCTGGGGAACACCACTTGTCACCAGCTGCCAACTGGATTTAACACCATCCACCACCCACGAGAACATAGGCTAGTGATTGTGAGACTTCTCCTAGTTGCTTATAGAATATTTCGTCTGCCTCTTCATCCTGGTTGGATGGTCTATAACAGACTCCCACCATCATATCTGCCTTGTTGGCCTTCCCCCTGATTCTTACCCATAAACACTCAACCCTATTGTTACCATCATTAAGCTCTAGACAATCAAAACACTCCCTGACATACAGGGCTACCCCACCGCCTCTCCTTCCTTGCCTATCCCTTCTGAAGAGTTTATAGCCATCCATTGCAGCACTCCATTTGTACGAGTCATCCCACCATGTGTGCTATCTAGGATGTCTAGGTGTAGGACATGTCTATGTCTATGGGACATCCTACTGTGCTGGGATTTTTTTAAGTCTTTTCCCACTTCACCTTAAATGTAAGCTAGCACAGGATTCATTCCTAATCATTGACCCAATGCCCATGTGAGCATAGCAGCCTGGTACATTTTCTGTCTCCCCACGTTTTCCACCTCTGCAACAGACTCTCTCACTGACTCTGTTAAGTGCCCACATCCAGGAGAAGCTGAGTCCAACTTGGGAGTGGCTGGGAGGAGACCTGTTTGCAAAGGAGGTGTGCCCCGGAGTCTGGGCAGCAGGCAAGGGTGCTTCCTGGGTACGCTTACGTTCCCATGGTCAGAAGTCCGTCTGTGCAGGCTCTTTCCCAATCCTACTGCTATGCAGGTTCTCTTTAAGAGTAGAGAAGGAACTGGCAATGCTGTATTTGCCATAGCTATGGTTTCAGGACCTCTTTTATCTATTTGTTAGAGGCATTAAAGAGTCTGCTTCTTGCAGACCTGCAGTCCTGTGAGCTATGACAGTCCTATATGCTCCATCCCTTTTCAGGTCCTCCATAAAACATGGTGAACAATGAATGGTTTTCTACAACAGGTGGACCGCTGTTCACCTCTGGCCCAAGCAATTCTTCTGAATGGAAAAAAACATCCAGGCATATTCTAGGTGAACCAGCATCTCACTGTAGTATGCTTACTGCTCATTTCTGGCTAGTATTTTAACCCTACCTAATTGAATGTATCTTTGGAATAGCAGGATGCAGAGCTTTGCTTTAGTTAGCAACTCCGCACTCTCTGTCCTGCAAGTTTTTCTAACAACCACAATTGTAGCCCGCTGTCTGTGCATTCCTGAAGGGGACCGATTCTCAGACATGTTCAATGGGTCTTCCCTTCAAACCACTGGGTCCTCCTTGCCCTTGAAGGCAGCATTCCTTGTGGCTATTACAGCAGTCACCTGGAGAACTTCAGGTTGTTGCGGACAGCCCCACTAATATATTGCCATCTTCAAAATCAGGTTATCCCTTTGGCTTTGCTTTAAACTTCTTGATAAAGTGAAGTCAGTTTCTGCCTTACATCTGGAAGACTCAGTTTATGGAGTTCTTTCTTCTTTCTGGAGCTGAATCTGTCCTTCATTCCCTGGCAGTAGGAAGATCTTTTTTTGAAGTCTCCTGCATTGTTTGCTTCGACTGCTGGGCAATCTAACAGCTGCATAGTATCTGTCAGAAAGGACTTGTGGCAGCCCAAGGACCTGGAGCGAAACAGCAGTGGTGGCCCTCCCCCTAGTCATCACAGCACACTGTTGTGGTTCAGCAGCTTCAGCAGATAAGCTGTGCAATGTTTCCTCTCCAGGTATTTGCTGTGAAGTTATTTGGCATTTGTGTCTTCAACAAGCCCGGCATTATTCTTTACGCAGCTTTCAGCGGGGCGATGCTGTAGTCATTTGACTCACCCTTCACCAAAATGTCACTGGGTGACCCCTATCAGCTCTCCTGCCAGAGTACCTTCACATGGGAGCTCTCTCTTAAATGTTGGGTTTATTTAATTAATCCAATCTGCCTTTCTGTTCTCTTTCTTGGTCTCTTTCAGATGCTATCTTGGACTGAAAGGAACTGAAATGGCCACAGCTGCAGCAGGTGGAGGGAGAGGTTTGGAGTGAGGAAACCCTCTGACAATCCCGCAGAAGCAAAACTCTCGGGTCTCGTGTCAGGGCACGCGTACACCTTTCAAAGGACTTCACGTTTCCAAGAACGTTAGCTGCCTGCCCTTTGATATCATTGTATCACAGTATCATTGTTTAAACGTGCTGTACAACTTCTCGTGCTTTCCATAATTTTCTTCATGGTAATGGTCACTCTCTCCAAACCGAATGCAGCACAGCACATCTGCCGCAGCTGGCGGAGCACAGCGGTACCAGCAAAATCCTGTCTAACTCTTAACACCGGCAAAACATTTATGCTCATCTAAGAAATATGAATAAGCTTGCAGAACAACATCATATTGTCATAAACAGGTAGCAGAAAGAGGCTGAAAGAATAACAATCATCCATTTTGAGATTTTGATATATGTAATTTTGATAATTGGCAAGCTGTTGAATAGATTTTAATGTAGCTGAATTACAAAGTGATGCAAAAAGAAGGGGAGAAATAAAAGCCGGAATGGATAGAGACAGCAAGCAATTGGTGGCTCTTGGCTTGCTCTTTTTTTTTAAAAAAGACTATCGTAAATTTGCAGAAAACAGTCCTGTACAGCTAGTGATATTACTAGCTTGTTGGCTAATAATATTATGCTTGTTTGGCTGATTGTTGCTTTTCTTCTTGGCTTTGAATATTAGTTGACTATTAGCAGCAATGTTTATAGTTAATTCCCTTTCTTGCCCACAATGACAGTAAGAATTTCCATGCCTAGAAATTATCAGTAAAAAAACCCCATCTAAATATTTTTTTTTTAATAAAGAAAAAGGAATAACAGGAGCCAGTTGTATGTATGTGCAGAATTAAATTTCAGGAACAGAATTTGTGTGTAAATTTAAGCACACTTAGCAAACGCAGACATCAATCTGTTTTTTTGAAAATAATATGCAGTGGATTGCTCTGGTTTTAATACTTATGTTTTGTAGTGCAAAAAGGAGGAAAGAGGCACTTTAAAAGGCCAAATAAACATCAGTGGTATTAATCTGTATCAAGCTAAAAATAGGGATATAGAGAAAAATAGGTAGTGAAGAGAATATTTTCCGAAGCGTTGCTGATTTTATATTCGGGTACGCTGCTTCTCTTCTTGAATTTATATAAGGCTGCTATAGACCTTTTTGGCTATAGCAGGAGCCATATGGTCTGGCTACTAAAATTAAGTTCTGCTTGTCACAGGCTGTGGTCGTCGTGCCGGCCCTCAGGAGGAGGAAGGAAAGGGCTTTCCTTTGCATCGCTCTGTCACAGCCTACAAAACGTAGCTGCAGTTGCACAGGCTGCTTGCTGCGGTTAGCTACAGTCACACCTCGGCTTCTCTCCTGCCACCCAGTACCTGTGTGTAAATTAAAACTGCCTCATCAGCCATAGGATTTTAATATGTCCCATTGTCCAAACTGTTTCATCTCCCTCAATTTTCTTTATTTTTTTTTCAACAGGACAAAGTTGCAACATGAAATGATAACAACTTGTGCATGGGTCTTTCAGGTGAGGGAGCAGCTGTGGTAGCTAAACCTTCAGAATCTGATTGTCTTTGCAGTCTTTGATAATACAAGGATGGAGCTCTTCAAATCCAACATTGCTGTAAATCGCAACAAAATAGCTACAGAAGTGTTGCCCGAATGAATCACTGTAAGAAAATATCACTGAGCCACACACGGACCAGAAAAAACTTCAGGGCTACATGGGGGAGCCCTTCTGCAACCTGTGATTTCTTTCTCAGTCTGAATTTTCTACAGGCATGGGTAGTTCAGAAACGTCTAGCTGAGAGGCTATAGGCTTTTTGGTTCCAACTGTGGTTGTGTACAAATTCAGCGCTTTATAAAGCCATTTGGATATACAACTGCAAAAAAAAAAAAGAGTGCACATTGTTATTAAGAGGAATTAATTAATGAATTAAGAGGAATTAATATACTTTTTATTGTATTTAGCATAGGTTTGTTCTGCAGAACGTATTTTTCGCAGGAAAATCACAACTGTCTCATCTGCAATAGGATTTTGACATGCTAAAGATGTATTTTTCCTGGGGATGTGAGGATTGTTGCGTTGCTCCATGACGTCATGAAAAGTTAGGCAAATTTTTGACGTGACATACAATTCAGTTTTGTTGCTTCTAACACCAGTGTCTCCTAAAATTCACCTTGCTCAGAGATGAAAAGTGACCTGACCCACCCATGCTGACAGAAGCTCATGCTGAACCTACAGCTGTCCCACAAAACTGCTTTTGCACGTTCTGCGTTAGCTGAAAGGGAGCAAAGCTGCCGCGGTGGCACAAAGCTTTGCTGTGGGAGCCGTGACCCCTCTGGAACCGCTCCGTCCATGCCCCATACCGCTCTGCCCGGGCTGCTGGCAGGAATGATGTCTCGGCAGCGCCCAGCGAATACAGCTGTGGGTAGGAGTTTCTGCATCAAAAGGAGATGCATGCTTTACACAGGGTGTAATTAAGCTGTAAATCTCATTGCCATGGGATTTTGTGGGCGCCGGATTTTTTCATTTGTCTGAAAAGCAAAGAAATCCACATGAAAAAGGGCCACCAAGGGGAATTAAACACAAAGATACCAGGAAATCCTTGAGCAGAGGCTTACCGGAGGCTGGGAGAGTAACGGGGAAGCACTGCTGTCGTGTTCGCTTATCCTTACCAGTTTTTGCCGGGCATCTGCTATTAGCCACCGTTAGCAACAAGATAATGATCCCGTACTGACAGCATCCATCATGAGCTCTGGAAAGAGCTGGCTTCAGTCCTTTGCTCTGCCACACACTTCCCTCTAATCTGGTTTTCCTTCCTTCAGGGGAAAACAGAAATTGGAGCATTTCCCACCCTCCCACAGGGTTGAAACCCGCTTACGTTAGGCTTGGGAAGTGCTTAGAAATGCGGGGGGTGGGGGGTGTGTTGGTGTCCGGCGTTGCCGTGGAGCCGGGCTCTGTTGACGTGTGATGGACTCAGAGTCGTGGTGGCCACAGCACCATGGGCCCGCAGCAGGTGGCAGTGGCGGTGACGGTGGTGGGGCTGCTCCAGGACCCGGCTTTCCATGTGGCCAAGTGTGTGGCAGAGGTAACCCCTGGGCTTCAACCCTGGAGCCGGGTTGGGAGCAGCAGGGAGTGGTGCAGTCTGGGATGTAAATAAGCAGAGGTGCGCCTGCACCCGGTGGCAGCTCTTAGGAAGAAAATATTCCAATTTTTGGGTTTCTGCTCTTCTTCAGTGCTGCCAGGTGCAGGCACAGGCACCGAGGCTTTACGGGCTCTCAGCTCAGCGCTGCTGGGGCGGGGGGTCTCTGTTGCAGCATCCTCGCTTCCTTGTGCCCACACCTCCAAGAAATTTTACAGCTATGCAGTGCTGTGTAAGATGTCATGCACATCACAACTCTGCCTGACTTGCTTGGCAGCTTATGGCAAGTCCCTTAATGCAGCTCTGTTGGTGCAGATGAGCAAGAAAAGAGCTGCAAACCTCACGGGGTTTCACAGACTTTTCACGAGAAGCTCAGCCGTGCGGCAGATGCACAGCACGCAGCTCACCATGGGGTGCACAAAGCTGACCTTTATGCCTTCCCTGCCCGTAAGAGTTTATCTGCCAAGCTTGCTCCCCAGCATTATTTACAGCTGACAAAGCTCTGCCATCTATCAGGACAAGCCAAGCCGATAGCTGCAGGGGTGTTGGCTTTTTTCCTTTTTTTCTTCCAGCCACTGTCCCAACGATAGCAGCAGTGACTGGGAGCTGAATAGAAAGTCACTTCGCTTTATTCTTTTTAAGGCCAGCTGGGCTGGCTTTAAGCCCCAGCTTGCGGCACTTGTGTACAGCCCACATGGAGATGAGGCTAAATCCATGGAGAGGAATGTCCCATATCTAAATAGCGGTGTGCTCCTGAGGCAATGGTACAAGCAACAGGGACTGGAAACGTCCACCTTGCAGTTTTCACCGAGCCACTTGCTTGCCCCAAGGCCCTGGGCCCAATCTCCTGGGACAGTAGAGGACTGCAACTCCCCATGCCTGCAAAATGCGTGCAAAAATGCAGTGATGATGCTCAGAGACATCTTGGAATATCTCACAGCTTACATCCATCTCATGTGGGAGCAGGGGGTGGAGTACCAGTACAATTCAATAATATTTGTGAAACAGCCCTTCATAGAGAAACAAGACACCAGCTACATCTGCAAACAGGGATTGAGAATGATTTGTGTGTACTTCTGCAAGTGTCGAGAATTATGCCAGAGGCATGAGGGGTGCAGTGCAATAACTGGATTAGAACGTGGCTTAGGTTGTAGTTCATGAGGAAAATACAAGCTGTGATAGGATGGGGTGGGGAGGTATTAAACTGCTTGTAAGCAATTTTTTTCCTTACCTTGAAAATCTAGGCTCTGAAGCTGAAGTTTCCAAGCAAGTTTGCAGATCCTGTAATACAGCCTTTAGTAGAATTTGCATGGCATGAATATTTACAGGAGAAAAAGAAGGTAACTCTCATTTCCTCAGGTTGTTTCGGACACGAGTCCTCTCCCCAGGGCTGCAGCATCTCGCAGCTCAGTGCTGTCCACAGATTTCAAAAGTGGGCTTTTCCACTCTGCTGCATTTAATGTCCTCAGAGACCCTTCGGGCAGGATGGGGCTCTCTGGGCACTTTTCCTGTTCAGTCTGAGCTGCCCCCAAAGTGACACCCAGGTGACTGTCATCACGATAATGTCCCGTAGCAGCAGGATCCAGACCTTTAGGGCACGTAACTGCATGCAGCATCAGCACACCTCACCAAAAGGTGCTGCCCAATCCCTCCCCGTTGGCAGGATTTCTGGTTTGAAAAGTAGGAAAGGCATAAAAATATCCCAGGTGTGGGGGATTATTACTGATTGCTTCTTTGCTAAAGGTGTAAAGCCCTGCAGACTTGATGTTGTCCCTCTGAAATGCAGGAACTGAGAGGTGAGGTGTGGGCCTATGCCTCCTCCGTGATGTGTTTTGTTGGTGGCCAGCTGCTGGGGGACGAGAAGGAGCTGCTCAGGTGGTCTTACCGTGAGTGGGACCACCGTGACTTTAAGCCCGAGGCACTTTACCAAGCGATTGCTGAGGATTTCTACACCAAATATCTGAAAAGCAGCCAGGCAAGTAGCACTGTTTTACGGGAAGAGTACAAGGTCTTTAAATGGCTGAAGAGGTTGTCAGATGAAAGGACAGATGCTGTGAGGAGGAAGGAGAGCAAGCACAGCGGTGGCAGTTTCTTGGTTTCTGCCCTGCAATGGCAGGGCCAGAATTGGGGATGGAAAGGCTGGCGGGGAGCATCCCCTGCCGAGGACGAGGATGGCAGAGCCTCCACACCTCTCGGCAGCCAGGAAGGTGCAAACACTAGCCCAGATGCCCGACATGTATTAAGTGCTTCAGGGCTGAACAGTCCAACAAAAGCGCATTGCTGACCTTGCTGCAACTGTGCTGCTCCAAAATCCCAAACCACCCCGCCCTTGGGTACCAAAATTCTTGGGTACCTGTATTCTTGGGTACCAAAAGCCCAACTGCCAAACCTCTCCTTTCCCAGCCAAGCCCCCCTGAAATGGCATGGTGTGATGTGGCTGGCACTGACGTGGTATTGAGAGCAGAGAAAAATAAATTGTCATACTAAAATGAGTAACAGATGATACGGCATCGATGGCATGCAGATTTGAGGCTGGCTGGGAAAAGCGAGAAATGTCCGTTTTGGCAGGGTGGCCGGTATTCCTGTGGATTCATTTATTCCTGCCTGTATTTATGGGCTGCAACAGGCATGTAAATAAATGCAAGAGGAAGAAGCAGGCCCTGCCCAGCAGTTCGCTTTAACACACTGTTAGGATTATTTCTGCCCAGAATGAAGTGAAACATCCTCTACTTTTTTGTTTATTTAAACAAAATAGTAGGAATGCTGTTGTGCATTGACAATCCCGTGGACATCTTCTGAGAACATTCGTGCTGGGCAGCTGGACCTTGGCCTGCGTTAGGAAGCGAGTGCAGCATGGAGAGCTGGCCTTTCCCTCACTGCATTTGTTTTTCTGCTTTAAACAGCACATGTTTGTGTACCTGGAGATAGCCATCGAGGAACAGCCCGTCGGGAGGCTGCTCTTTGAGGTATGTTACAGAGGACAAAAGCAAAAGCGAGGAACAAGTCCACCCAGCATGGTGGTTTCACCTGCCAAAGGAGGGGGGACAGAAATCCGTCCAGTGGACGTCAGCTAGGAATTTCACACGTTGTCAACTAAAAATTTCACACGTGTTTTCTTCTGGCTTTTGCAGCTCTTTTCGGATGCGTGTCCCAGGACCTGTGACAATTTCCGTGCTCTGTGTGTCGGAGGAGCAAAGTCTTCCTGCGATGGCCGAGAGCTCACCTACAAAAACTCCCTTTTTCATCGCCTCGTGAAAAACGGGTGGATCCAAGGAGGAGGTGCGTTTCCAGGTGTCCTGAGTAAAACTGAGTTACAGCACAAGGCGCGGGATGATCTGCATGAATAACAGTCTTCATCCACAGAGACATAACTGAACTCCAGGACAAAGCTAATCTCTTAATTAATATATATATAAAAACCAGGGAACATTTTCTCTTTTAGCCACTTTCTAAACATAGGAAAAGTTTGGATAATTTGTTCTTTTGATTATCCAAGGCCTTTTCAAAAGAATTTAGGAAACTAATTGAAAACATTAAAACTCTTTTCCATTAAGTTCTTTGGTAAGTAATTAGGAAACTAACTGGAAACATGAAAACACTAAGAATATCCATAGGAAAACATATTACTTGTTTTATAGACAGATTAATTTACGGAGGCTTTTAGCCAAGCAACAGAGAGCTTGCAAACGTGCTGGTGAGTTGTCTGAGCACCAGTGCTATGCTTGGAGTGTAGCACCAAGGAGAAAGGCACCACGAATGACGGGGTCATGCAGCTTGCCTGACTGACATGCCCAGGGAAGTCAAGACAGTTAGGTCTATCAGAAGGCATTTCCTTTGTTGCTCCCTTTTCATCTATCATACGTCTTATCTACCTGTATTTGCCTTGCTCACAATGTGAGCACTTAAATCCATTTCAAGTTTATACTTTGAAGATACACCTCCTACTTTTCATTAATAACTATGCAGATATCTATGTAGTCCATAAAAGCAACCTAAAATTACAAGCTTGCTACTGTAGAGGACTAACCATAACCTGACTGGTATAAGACAATGTCTAAATAAAGTAACAAAACCAGACTTCTTTAAAAAAAAAATTAAAAAATAGATGCATCAGGTTTCTTTAGTGCCTTACTCATCAGAAATCCAGTTCAATAGGAATTTCTCTCTTATCAAATCTCTTTTCTTAGACAAGTTAGTGGTCTTAACTCACCATAATATCACAGCTGCATTTTCATCCTTCCTTCTGCTAACCCTACTCCCTCTGACAGGCATCCTTCTCCAGGGTGCTCCTTCCTTGGCTGGCCGCAGCCACTGCAGGAGGTCTCCCAGCAGGAGATGCTGGACCTTCTCAGAGGGGCAGTGATTAAATGTGCTATGTGAAATAGTTCTCCATAGGGAGACCGTCTCTTGGGATGGATGCAGAGCTCTTCCCAAAAGTCTGATAAAATTTCAGTAGTAAAACAGAAAGACGGATGCAGTTGTTCCCCCGGGCTGATGTGCAACCCACGTCTCTGAGCTGAGCTGCTCACTGACAACCCCCAATAATGCGTGTGATAAACCTGGTCTCTGATGGTTACGTTTATCTACCCTACAGACATCATAACTGGAAAGGGAGACGGAGGAGAGTCAATTTATGGTTCCACCTTTGAAGGTACGGTTCCTCAGCTACCTTACTGCGCAAATAGCAAATTTCCACAAACATCAAGTTGTTTACCTGATCTCATTCACAGAATAACCTGGGAATTTCCTTTCATCCCCCCAAAGCAAAAGGATTTGCTTTTCAGTCAGAATTATTATCTGCTTGCATTAGCATGAGTGGACTGCTTTAGCGAGGTCACTTTTTGATCTGTAACCTCGGCCCCCTCCTCTGATGTCCCCTGCCTGACGCTCAGCTCCACCAGCCCCTTCTCCCTGCCTAAAGGAGGACTGATGGTCACCTGCTCTCCTACTTCAAACTGCAAATACTCGCCTTGTGGATAGGAACTTAGAAATGTAGAAGTGGATTAGCTACAGATCTCCAGGCACCCGATGCCACTTGTTTAAATGTATTTAAAGAAATGGAAGTAAGTCAGCTTTAACTCTAGATTTACTGGACCTCAGGCAGCTTTTCAGGCTTGGGGACACCACAGGCATTGCTGCCACCAGCGGCTACGTGACTCTGCTGATGTAAGGGGAGTTACTTCTCAATCTCACGTAAAACCGTGAAAGTCGAGAAATGACAAACACAAACTAAGTTTAACAAAAAGTGTTCCCACATACTGGTATAAAGTAATAAAATGTAAAGAAAAGAGAACATTATAACTTGCAATATTTAAGAAAAACAACCCATATAATTGACATAGACATTTGGGATCTTCTGTTTAGATTAAATGCTACCCATAAAGACGTTTTATGACAGTTAAAACACTTTTGAAACTGATTTATGTTCCCTTATATAAAAGCTTTCCCACTGCCAATGGTGCAAATGATGTGACATTCGAGCAGACTGGGCAGCAGCCAAACAGAGAGATCAGAAATGCCAAGTGTAGCTGAAAACTTTCTTTCCCAAGACGCTGAAGAGCCTACTCATGAGGAGAAGCCGCGCTCACTTCAAAGCCCCGGGACGGACGGAGCAAAACCCAGCTGGAGGCGGGTCACTAGCCCACTCAGCCTGGCCGAGTAGCAGCACTGGCGGGCACGAAAGCCGCTGGAAGTGGAAGCCCGGCATGCGGGATTTAAGGCAGTAAATGCTACGGGCTGCCTAGAGTGGGCAGGAAGGAGCAAAAGTCACTTCTTTGATGCTGGAGCTCCTGAAATAGCAGCAAGCCTGGGCTCTCGGGACACATACATCTCAGAAAGAATATAAGATGGTACGGGAAAAAACTAGGACTGGCTGTTAAATTGTTTGCAAGGCAGATGTCACCGAGGATTTAAAAGTTTGTGAATCCTCTTTTCCAGCAATGCTACCCAATAGATTTGTGCACATTTCGCACCCTTCACACTTTCTGTTCGGGTAGAAATCATCCACAGAGGAAAATGAGTTTGAGTGTGTGTAGGCACCTCTGCATACCGGAGAGCTATGGCCCCACGCCTGCTGCCTGGGCTGCAGCACGAAGCCCCAGCCCAGTGCGTGGCATTTTGCTCCCGGCTCCATCCTTCTCCTCCAGGCAAAGCTTGTGCTTTCCCTCCGCTACCCAGCAAAGAAGCAGACATGTCATGCGGGAAGGTGACAATGAGTCAAAAATAGCTTAAAAAGTAATTTTAAGGTGGATTTAATTTGGAATCTGTCAACCTTGAAAGTGTCCCTGGAAGAGCTTTATTACCCATATTGCACATACTCCACATGTTGATGCATTAAAGGAGAGGATTTCTAATTCTTCCCATCCACCTTTTTAATTAAAAGTTGCTTTTCATCTTTGAGAAAGGTGTTCCCTTGGGTATGCCCTTCTATTTTAAGGCTTAGATTGCTTTCCCAGTACTTCCCGCCAAACTATTTTACACCGAGGGCAGAGGACAAATATCTTCAATATCTGAAAAGGGTGAGAGATGCCTCTGTCAGCCCGTAGTGTTCTGGGAGACGCCACGCTTGGCACACGTCCGGGTACTGCAACGTCTGCTAAAATTAATGGGATGCAACCACATTTTACTGTAATGAGCTGAAAGGCCTGAGGTAATTACAGAGAATCACTTGGACTGGAGCGTCATGTCATAGGACAAAGCATCCTACTCCAAAATTAGTCTGCTGAAGTCACTTTGCAAACCGCAAGGCAGCAGTCAGGGAGTAACTGTTCAGTTAAAATTTAATTACCATTTTTATGAATCGGTTTCTGAGAAGGGCACTCAAACAGGGTAAAAAGAATTAAAAAAAAAAATCAGAGAACAATAAAATCTAAACATTTCTACAGTTTCCTTCAAGCTTGTTGAGAGCTCGATGGGGCTCTTGACTGCTCAGTGCAATCAGGTCAGAGACAGGTGACGGAGGAGGCTAGGATCAGTGCACCCCCTGCTCCCCACCTCGTAGCCGGGTTCCCCTCCACGGAGGAGAAGGAATCAAGTCCTTGCCATAATCCCCCAAACCCAGGCATGCCTTATGCCTCTCCTTCCCCAGTCATCCCTCTTGAGAGCTGTTTCTTCTATCCCTAACCAGTTCCTCCTCAGCCAGCACAGAGGACCTTCTTCACCTCCTCACAGCTCTCGCTCACTCTTGCCTCGCGTCTCCCATCGCCCGCCTCCTCTCCTTGCCCCAGCTGCTGAATAAAGCTTCTGCTCTGGGAGCACCCTGACCTCCTTAACTAAATATCTGCTCTCTATTTATTCAGCTCTGTCATTTTATTTGGCTAAAGAAGCCCTCCCATGTGAGGCACTGAGCATTGGGAGCAGACATGCATCCCACCCCAGTGCTGCCCTCACAGCACTGTCTCTGCTCACGGGGGATGCTTGGAGCACCCACTCTGCCTCCCACCTTCTTCATCTGTACAGCGGGAATAATTCCAAGTAGCCGCAGGGAAATGCCACATGAAGTGCCCCGAGCTCCTCTGGCGAGAGGCATTACAGACTGACACTGGGGAGCTGGAAGCATCGTTGCTGTGGCTCTGACATTCAGAAATTCCTAGAGCGCTTTTTCATGAATATTTTTCATTAGCTTCTTTACTGGCTTAAGCACTAGGCAGTAGTGGGAAGCTCTTTCTAGGAAGGACGTTGATTCAAACAAGACTTCACTCACATGAGACTTGGTAAGATCTTTGGGAGAAAAGGACAAGGGAAAGGGAGAGCGGGGAAGAAGGAAAGGCGAGCTTGCAGGAGCTGGCAAAAGGGAGCTGTACGGTGAATAGCAGCAAAGGGAGCAACACAACTGCAGCCTTTCATCCCCGAACTCTTTCCCTAGATGAAAGCTTCTCCGTCCGTCACAAGGGAAGAGGGGTCCTCGGGATGGCCAACAAGGGCCGCCACAGCAACGGCTCGCAGTTCTACATCACCCTCCAGCCAGCTCCCTACCTGGACAAAAAATACGTGGCTTTCGGGTAGGTACGCACAAGTTTGCCTCCACTGCAGTGCACGGGAGGTCGCCCTGGCCCCGCAGGACATTGCTGCCCGGGAGGAAGCATCCATGAAATCCCTACGGCAGCTGCAATGCGGATCCCCTCTTGGCAGGGGGAGGGTGGATAAGTCAGATTTGACACCCATCCCTCCCTTTCTCTGCACTGGCCTGGCTTGCTGAAGCTGGAAAACCCTATGGCAAAGCTAAGGCAGCTACCAAGGCCTCTCCAGGACGAAGGCTACAAATCCCTGCCTGCATAGCTCGGTGTCAGCCAAAGGTGGGCCCTGACAGATGGGGGGTGTTCAGCAAAGCCTCCGGGCTCTTCTCTGCCCTCACAAGCTGAAAGAAATTATCTTAGTGAATGCGTGCTGTGAGTTTGTTCTCAGTAGGTCAATGTCTAGGGCTGGCCCTGTTAAGATTTTTAGATTTTCAGGAATGTAATAAGGAAGATTATTGCTCTGAGCAGTTTGCTTGATGTAAGAGAGCAAAATATGTATGTATTACCATAGAGAGAGAAATTCACAGTGCAGTTTCCATGTAACCACATCATGGAGAAAGCATTTTTAAAGGAACCAAAAGGCATAACTGTCTAACCTAGAGAGAACAAACCAAAAGCGATTGCTGGCTGGATGTATTTATTACCAGCGGTGTTCACCTCAAGTTTCTGCCTTGCCGCCAGCTCTGTGTAATCTGAAAGGTGTGAGATCCATGATCTTATAGCCAGGCCCTCTTAAATCTGAGTGGGAGTTTAACCCTGAGGGAGCAAAAAGCAGCCACAGCATACATCGAGGACAGCCGGGCACTTTCCAGCCCTGCGCTGGCTCAGTCCTTCTGACACCCCTGCTTGGGCAAGTGCTGCCTGCAACATTCTCCCCGCTTGGTACCACTGTGCTGGATGGGATGGGGTGGGGTGGCATGGGGTGGGGTGGCATGGGATGGGATTCGGAGCACTGCTGGCATCCATCACCATGCTGGCACCCGCAGGAGGCACAGCTCGTGCTCCCAAAGATTGCAAAACATTGGACTGTTTTCAGCATTCAGATTGGCATTGCAAAGGAAGGAAATGAAAGATTTCTCAGGGAGTCATTTCTAATAACTGTCATTTCTGACAGCGTGTCTCTTGACTTCTTTCTCCCCAAAAGTAATGGCCATTTGTAGCTGGGGCACATGGCACAACGCTTATTTCTTTAAATAAATGTAGCTGCATAAAGCCATAGTATTTTCACCTCTCCTAAAATGCCAACTAGAGGCTACTTAATAAAGAACTGATGGCTTTCACAACTCCATTGCAAAGAACAACTTTTTAAAGAGCAGAGCAGGTGCAGCCTGTCAGTAGGAAACCAGTGCCTGGGTTTGTTACAGTCCCGCACAAGCTGGAGGCTGCAGAGTTGGCTCCGAATGGAGACGGATCATATGTGCACTTTCTCCCTCCCACAGGCAACTGATCGAGGGCACAGAGGTCCTCCAGAGACTGGAAGCCATACCTACGTATAACGAAAGGCCTACAGTAGCCTGCAAGATTATTAACTGTGGGACCTTCGAGCCATGATAGCCAGCTGGTTTTCCTCCCTGCTGTAAGGTAGAGCACTATCTTCTGCTCAGTTTTTTACAGACCTTGATGGCTTTCACTTAAGGCAAAAATAAAAGCACTTCCTGAACACGTGAATGGCTTGGAAACATTATTTTGGCTTAAAAAAAAAGTTCATAAGCTGTTAAAAAGCACCTTTACAGGAGTATAGAAAAAGACTTGTGAACATATCTCAGCGCCAGTCTACGGTTTATGGGAAATGGTGGTGATACAATTATATAGTGACAAGCAGATATGATAAAACGCACGCATGGCTAAAGCACAGGGGGAACAGATGGGTACACACCTATAGGGATAAAGCTAACTGTTCCTGGCTAAATTCTGCCTCTACCACAACCTCTACAGTACAACTGCCCTGGCAGGTTTGCCCCGTATAGCTCAGATACCAGAGGTAGTCTGCATATGGTAACTCAGACATCTCAGAGGAAAGGTGGGAAAAAAAAATGTTTGCAGAACTGCGGCCTCTCTGAACGCCATACATTTGATCCTGCACTGACTACTATAAACTAAAAGTAATACCCTTGAAATCAGATTAGGCTGCGTCAGGCTAAAACCAGGAAATGCTAAAGTAGGCATAAGCTTTAAGTAATTATTTTTGGCAGATGTCTCAAATAACAAAAATGTGACTATTGGTACTAAAACAGAGAAAAATATTGTTTATAAAGTTACTGCAAAACAGGAAATTTTAAGGTTACATGTGGATGCAAATATATAATACACAATGATTGCTAGTGTCAGTGATTTCTTACATGCAAGATCTCTCTGATATACAGTGCACAGCTTGGGCGTGGATGGCTTCAGCAGGAGGTGGCAGGTAAGCATTAAAAGAAGTGAAGATGTGTGGAAGATCAAAATGCAGCCATAACCAAGTGCATTGGAAATTCAAAGGAAAGAGCATTTGTCAGGCTCGGATGCAGATACAAGGCTAAACCAGCCCTGCTGTGCCAGGGCTACACAGACACTGCGTAGCTCTCTCACTTCTATTTCCAGCACTGTGAAGAGTGCTGTGCTGAGCGACCTTTGCTCCTGGGCTCACCGTAGGAGCTGCTAAACCACACAAAACAGCACCAGTGTAAGATGGGAAAGGCTGAGTTAAGGAAGTATTAGGAGAGACCTAATTTTGTCCGAGCTTAAGCCCATGGGTTTCATGAGAAGTAACATGCTTAAGTTTATTTGCTAAATGGGAATGAATTTAACCAATCAGCAAATGTTTCACTGACGAAGAGGGCACAGGCCTAGAGCGATCTCCACATGCTCTGAGTGACTACAGAGATTGTCTTAATTTTAGCAAGGGGATTTAGGTTTTTCTTTACTGATGGTACAAACCAAAAAGATTCTTTAATCTAAAATATCTGTACATGTCTGTAGCTAGCTAAGGAGCATTTAACACATTTTCTCCTTTTATTTTCTAAAGCATTCTGCAATCTATACAGAGACTATAGGAACTAAGTCTTCTGTAGGAACATTTCAAATCAATTAAACTGCCTAGAGAATAATTATTTTCACTTCATAGTTCTGTACCAAAGATGAAAATATGGTTTTGTATTTTCTTCATAAAATAACATATTTCCTGACAAATTACTTTTCATAATAGAGACTACTGCTATGAAAGTACATGGCTTTGAAACTCAGTATTGGGATGGAGGTTAGCAGCTCTTATTTCTTGCAAGGATTTTAAATTGTATTCAAATGTTTAAAGACAAAAGTCAGAAAACTAATTTTAGTTCTGCAGGTTACAGAGGACAATGCTAAAAGACCAATTAATTCATTTTTTATTTGCTGTTGGCTTGGTTGCCCACGGCAAATCTGCTCTGTAGCGTGGCTGCACCCCGGTGTCCCCACAAGGGACTGAGCCAGAGCACAGACGCTTCGAGTCCAAACGACCTGATCTGAGCAGCAGTCAGAGCACAGAAACTCATGCTCTGGCAGTGTTCAGGATCCCTCAGGGCAGACAAACGCCTGATCGTGTCAAGTACCAGAAAGCTGATCCTGTGCCAAAAGTCACAGACCTGGTAACAAGTACAATGGCTGGATGTATGACATAAAGGGTGTCGTACGCTTGGGATCTAGGAGAGCCACGCAGAGTGACTGGGCATGGGACAACTGGTTGAGGTTACACCACGTGGAAAACATTATAACGAGAAAAGGAGAGCATAACCAGGAAATATTTTTAAGTTCAGGCATAATGATCCTTCAGGCAAGCCACAATTACTGTATTTGCATTGGTCATGACAGGACACTCTGCCAGAAAAAGTGCGGTAAAATCTTTCATCCAGTATAAAGGAGGTCACCTAAAAGAAAGAGTGTGTCTCTCAATCCTGGCTCCCCAGTGCCTGCAAGTTGGATATACTTAAGGAGCCCAAGGTGATGAACAATGAAACAGGAAAGGAAGAATCGTCTTAACCTCAATCCAAAATTATGTTTTGTGCCGTATTTTCTTTTGTAACCTACATCTCTGATCAAGTCAGTAGGAATGCATTGCCTCCTCTGACAGAGCCAGACCAGAGAAGTGGTGTGCGCAAGCATCCAGAGGACTCGCAAGCCCAGAGGCAAGCCACAGGGTCTCCAAAAGGCCGGGAAATTCAGGGGCGGTCTGCAGACGGGGAGGTGAAGACTTCCATTGCCAACTGCTGGTTTTGGAGAAGTTCCCTTCCCAGCAACCATATACAAAAACTCCCTTCTGTAAAGGGCAGATGGCAGCAACCTGCTTCCTGAGAAAACTATTATCTTATCGGATTACACAGTGTTTTATTTATATAATGTGTCACTGCTGTAGGAAAAATTGGTGTCTTTCAAGTTTTGCTTTATCAGAGTTTTATGCTGAGCTTCTCACTCCAGCAAAACACTCTCTTAGAAACTGCTCTAAATGAAAAGTGATGAAAGAAGCCCTCAGATTACATACAAAGTTATTTTCTTTGTACAGGCGTATGTGTTAAAATTGCAAGGACAGTGTGCTAATTAACCATCGACAGTAGGCTTCAGTCATTACCCCTTACTAATTCAAGCACTGATCAGATGGAAGTTGGAGTGTGAAGTCATTAACTACAATGTAGTTTACCTAGTCTGAGATGAGAGGGTTTCTGAATCTGACCCAGGAGGGCTGCTAAGGTCAACAGAAATTGTTAGGTGGCCCTTCAGCTATGTAGGTACTCCATGCTGATCTGGGGAAGCCCTGGGATCTCTGAAGTATATGTTTATTTTAATTGTATCAGGTGGGCCTTGGACAACATACTTCATCTTCCTACAGGCCAACCTCACTTACCTTTTTAGATCGTCATGGCTATAGCACTCTCCTATTGTCCTTCGTATGCTTACTGCCTCAGATACTCTTACTAAAATACTGTTGACCTCCAGCTGTAAGTCAGAGATGAAAGAGCTCCTGCCACCAATTCCAGGGAGAAAACCAGTACTCCAAAGGACTGGGTTTGGAAGAACTTTACTGAAAATATCAACTATGCAGCATATCAAATGGATCAGAATGATGTGATACAGCTACTGCATGAAGAAAATGGGTAAGTGGAATGATTTTGCAAACTTAATAGGAAGAATCTTGATATTTGTGGGCGACCAAGTCAACAGCAAATAAAAAAACAATCAATTGGTCTTTTAGCGTTGTCCTCTGTAACCTGCAGAACTAGAATTACTTTTCTGACTTATATCTTTAAAGATCTGAATACAATTTAAAATTGTAAATATGAGCCACTAACCTCCGTCCCAATACTGAACATCCAATTTTGATAAGATTTAGGATGTTAAGCACTAATGGGTGGCCAGCTCAACAGAGCTCAATCGTGCCCATGCCTCAGATGCTGTGAGGAGAGAAGCACTGGTCCGAGCTGTCAGGACACAGCAAGAGCCGGAGGCTGGGTCAGTGGTCCCCAAGGCCTGGTGCGGGCAGGGCTGTGACACCCCTGGGGTGTCACAAGAGCCTCAGCCTAAAAGCATCTCCTGAGAAAAAGTGGGGGAGCCCCCACTGGGGTTCCTTCTCTGTAAAAGCTCCCAGGCTGGCCAAGGCATCTTTTATCAGCCACCCAGCCTTGAGGACAGAGCTGAACTCCTAGGAGCAAGGGGTGTGCTCCTGCCCTGACACAGGCAGAGCCCACTGCTGTATTACATCGTCACCAATGGAAACATGCATGTTACAAATACGGTAAATGGATGTACTTAAGTTATCACCCTGTTGCAGGGAGACTCCGTCTAAACGTTAGCCTTATTTTTCTTTGGTTACCTAAACCAGCCTGACCTCGTTCTGCGATTGGTCCCAGCTGCGCAGGTGAAATGTTTATTCCTTCTGTCCCAACTCACCTCCCCCCGTTGCCTTCCATACTTCTTCTCATGACATCTCTCTCTGGCTTGCCTTAGGCTAAAAGCATCGGCCTGTACCACTATCTCTAAAGGAGCGAAGAAAAAACTTCTAGCGCTATTACATCCTCACTACCACTCTGCATATATGTATTTTTACCTGTTCCTTATGTTAAAAGCAGCCTTTCCACCCCACCTGGTGGGGCTGAGCAAGTGCCTGTACCACAGCATGCGTGAGGGGGCACCAGATACGGCTCCACCTTGCTTGCCTCAGGCAGGTGCCAATGTCCTCACCCAGAATTTCTGCTGGGGACAGACACACAGGCATCTTAAATGCTCACTTAGACGTCATACAGCACAGCATGCACAACCCCCTATGTGCTTTGGGGCTGTATCCAGCCCCAATCAGACACACCTCTACAGCGGGATTTACCACCATACCCATCTCACGATGCAAGGATTAACTAATGTTACGAAGCTCTGAGCACAGGAATTGATGCATTATTTCTGAACGATTATAAAGGCAGTGAATGGCACCAGAATCCAATAACGCATCATTATGTAATGGTATGAAATACCCCGACACCTCTTTTAACGCCTCCCTTGTTAAAACACCCGCCATGTACACTTCACATACACTTCTCTTTCCACGCAGGTGAAACGAGAATTTGGAAATGAACACAAATGTTTACAAATTGAACCAAATAGATGTTCTCTTCAGTTTATCTACTAAATCTTTTCTTCATTCATTGCTACCATCCCAAACTGCAGTATACTCCTCTGGAACATCTTCGAAAGGCCCATTATCACATCTTGCCCAGCACCAATTGATACAACATGATCTGCTGCGATTCCTGGGTATTTATTACATTTAAAATGTGCTTCCCTAAAATGGACATCTGCAGACCCTTAGCTTTTACCCGTTTTCACCAAGGACTTTACATAAATTTCCAGTAATGCAGTGCTTGGAATTCTTTATAGATTCAAAACAGAGGTAAATGCCTTACTAACCACTAAGTATATAACAGCGCAATGAAAAATGAATATAGTGGTGAATGTGATATTTTAAATCCAACAACAACAACCCAGGCTGCCATGATCCCGCTGACTGTATGCTACAGCAAAGTCCCGAGATGCTGACTTTAAGAAAAAACAGACAAACCGCATTTATCATCCACTTGGATTCCCACCAGCCCCCAGGATTACACGATAGACATGTTTTCACTTGCTTGTGGAGACAAGCTGTAGCTGTAATTCTTGCCTTGCTGGTAATCTTAGTTCTGTTTTTTTATCTACTTCATTTTCTCCCAGTTTTTCCATACATATACACACTGATTAGAGTCTTGCCTTTTATCAACCGCATGTAACGTATGTCCTATTTGTTTTCCTTCTCAAAAGGAGAGATTTTTAGTACGTATTCCTCATGAAATGCAGATTGCAGCAACCATGACACTTCATGTGTCCAGCACATCAACTGAAGTCCCACTGCATCCCTCGTAAAACACTATGATAACTGCTGAAGATATATTTACTATCATAACCCACAAGAACTGCAAAAAGGAAAACCTGAGCTCAAATAATGCCACATCTAGTGAAATCACAAGAGATCCTGTGAATCAAGCCCTGATCCCAGTAGGAGACCCTTGTCCCAGAAGGACATAAAAATCTCTGCAGGCATGGCCAGGAGGGATGAGTGGAAGCCATAGGAAACTCCCATATTCAATGCTCACTGCAGTTTCAGTTACGTTGCAATATCTATTTATGCTGCTCCTCAATTTATTTTACATACTGCTTATTCAAAGTTAGAACAGAAACACAGTATTTTAATAATGAATTTGAAAATTATTTCTTCTCATTAAAAAGCCAGCAACTTTAATCATACTGCAGGAATAACTGAACTATTTTACACTAACATTCCAGTAAAAAGTGCATGCAGAATGGAAGATAGCTAAAGTGAGTGTGTGACTTCAGTCACCTCATCACTTTTCAGAACTAAATTCAGATGTCACTGACATTTACATACAACAAAACATGTTTGGTCATTTCACCACAGCTGCTATGAGGTTCCTGTACATATCGCAAAATTGATTTTCTGCTGTTTTCTTTGCAGCCCTTTTTTTTATATTTTCACTCTAAGACTCCTTTGCAGGAAGGCAAAGCATTAGCCATTCTGCCCACTAGCAGAAGCACCACAATATATGACGGTACAGAAGCTTGCCAGAAAGCTCTATACCCAAATTATGTATTACCAACAGTCCTACAGACCTTTCTGGAGCTCACACAGTAATCGTGATAGGTAGCTTGCCTTCAAGTTTCTGATGTTGTATTGGTCTCTTGGCAATAAAACACCTTCAGGAAAGAAAGTAAAATGGAAGATTAAGCTAGAGATTTATTTGGCAGTTTCCTCTTTACTGCCCAAGTCCAGCTTACACTTAGGAGAAATGGGAGAATTTTCCTGATTATAACTCCTCTCTTTCATCTGTCCTTTCATTCTTATGGTGCCTTTCTCAAATCAGGACCATACTAAAATTTGCTTTATAGCTCTAGCGTGGGTCTCCTTGATTACAAGCAGGCATGAATGTTTGTCTTGGTTTCCCAACATTTGCCTGTGTTGGTATTGCGTAAAATGTTGAGGCAGATTTACACAAACAAATTTTTGTTTGCAGAGTCCAATGTTATGGTATATATTGACTCAAGTTACCTTAGGGAAAAATGAAGGACAAAGACAGGGAAAAAAATAGGCAGGTGGGGGAACTCTCTTCTGTGATAGGATGCTTCTCCAGGTGCTCTCCACAGTGTAGCTGGAGGTGATGAGAGCAAAGATGAAGGTTACAATTTTTACGACGCTTCCTCTCTATTCCTACAGGCATTTCATCGTGGACCTGCAATGGACATCGTTCCCACCTGCAATGGCACAAGCACTGACTAGAGCACAGCTGGACAACAACATGCAGCTGTTGCACGTTGTTAAGGTTCACATGCAATTGAGTAATATTTATTTAAACTACTATTATGTACTATTCGCTAAGTTTTTTCAGGGTAGAAAAGAGGCGGGGAAAGCAGCAGTGAAACTCACACCAGCAAAAATCATTTTGTGAGAGAAATCCACCAGAAAAAAACCCTGTACTGGAGTTGGCAGGGGCACAAGACCTGGCACTTGAGGTGCCATGAGAGCAGGGGAACAAGGCAGGAGCAGTTCTGCCTCAGCAACTTCAAGGAAAGTGGCAGAAGCTTGGCCCACAAGCTGCAGCCCTGTGAGCCAGGGTCGGGCTACGGAGCGGCGACCAGCTGGCCCCCGGCATCCCCCAAGTCAGGGGAGGCCAGGCCTGGGCAACACGGGGGACCGAGACCTCTCTCAGCCTCCTCCTGTCCCGCCAGACCGCTCCCGCCCCGCCTCAGAACGGCCGGAGGGCGTGGGCCGCCACGGCGGGCGGGCGGCCGCCCTGTAGGGGAGGCAGAGACACCACACCGGGGCCGACCCTCCCCGGGCGGCTAGAGTCTGCCGGTGGTAGCCTCTCACTCTCCGCCCTCCCCAAGCGAACTCCCGGGGGAGGGGCAGCGGGAGAGAGCAACGGCCAACGGCCGCCACTCCCCCCCTCACGCCTCCGGTGGAAAGAAGACGCCGGCTCCGCCCCGCCCCCAACCCCCGCCGCGCCTCGAGCTAATGAGCGGCCGCTGCTCTGCGGCCCCAGCGGGGGGCGGGGCCTCCGTGGGGGTGGGGAGCTGGTCGGGCAGCGCGTGAGGGACGGGAAACGCTCCATTGGGGCGGTGGGGTCACGTGGGGAAGGAACGCCGCGCCTCGGCGAGGACCGTTCCATTACCGCCGAATGGGGGGGGGGCGGTTGAGGCCGGGCGGAACCACGCCACCGCTCCATTACCCGCCGCGCGGGGGAGGGGGCGGGGCCAGTTCGTAGGCGGTGCCGCTCTCGTGACGCCGGGGGGGCGGGGCGGCGGCGCGCAGAGGGTGCGCGGAAGCAGCGGGCGCGGAGCGGGGCGCAGGGAGCGCTGACCAGCGGGAGCCGCTACCCCTCGCTTCGCCGCCGCGGCCGGACTGCCGCCATGGGCCGAATTCCTGCGCTCCCCCTCACTGCCCTCTGCCTGGCCTGCCTCTGCGGGCTGGCCGCGGGGGCCGGCAACGGCGCCGCGACCGTTGGTGAGTGCCTCGCGACGCCCCCCCCTCCAACCCCCCGACAGTTGCTGACGGGGCAGCCCCTCCCGCGCTCGCGCCCCGCCCGTTGTCCGGCGTTGGGGGGCAGCGGGGCGGGCTCCGCTGACTGAGCCCGGCCGGGAGGCCCCTCCGCGCCCGGCGGGGCGGTGTGTGGTGTGTGAGCACCGCGGTGCTGGCCTCCCGGCGGAGGAGCCGCCCTGCCCTGCCTCGCAGCTCAGCCGCTTCCGCGCGACGGCAGCGCATGCCGCCCTCAGCGCCTTGGCCGTAGCCCGCTGAGCTTTTTGCTCGCTTTTTTCTGGTTTCTCTCTTTTCGCTTTCGTTTCTGCCCTCGCTGTGGGGTGTTTGGGCGCGTGCGGTGTGAAATCCGTTAGCGCGGTGTGACAGCACCTCCACGCAGGGGTACTGCGTATGAAGCAGATGACTGGCAGCGGGTAGCTTTGTGTCCGTGAGAAACGTACACGGCGTGTTTGCTTCTTGCAAACTTAGTACAGGTCAAATTGCGAGAGTTACTTAGGTGAGCAGTGTTGTTCGTTATCCTGATGTAGCCTCGTTAGTCGTCCTGTGGGTTTCTCTAATCTTTCCGGCTCTGCGAGCTGTTTGCTAAAGTGTTTACGTGGCCAAGAGCCGCAAAATGTGTCGCATGCCCCAAAATGCTAAGGAAGGAAGTTGTTCTGGAAGTACTTTTATGTTCTCTGGCTGCATCGCATAGTGGTGCTGGGTGCAGCTAAATGTGAAGCTGTCCCGTAACCTCTGCTTCAGCCCTTCCAGATTTCCTCTTCAGCCCTACCACCGACGACGTGATGTAGGCTAACATCGGGCAGCCTATCGGAACCGTGAACTGCTTGATGACTGCTACGAGTCAGAGGTTAACAACCTCTCCGGTGCAGCGGGAGAGGGCAGTGTTGGTCCGGCAGGACGGGCTTCTGTTAGTGTTTACAGATTTCCTCCTCAAGTGTAAGGGGAATATCCGAATTTACCCTGTGTAAGAGCCAGTACAACAGATGGGTTTATCTTGGGAGCAAACGCGAGCTTGCCTACGCTTAAAAGCTGAGTTCATGGTACCAGAGTCATTTTTTTTCAGTGAAGAGCAGGTATCTGCTGATGGGGAGAGATGGGGAGCTTGCTGTTATCCCATATAAAGACCCTAAGAGCCTTTAGCAGAAGGAGTAGCATTGGGAGAACATCTGACACCCTGCCACTGATTCTGAAGCTCACAGCTCATTCCTGAAACCTTTTGCTGTGATAAAAATGTGTCCTGATCCTTTACTCTTGCAAATCTGTTCCTTCCCCATGCGAGTCTGGGAAAGCTGTTTTGAAAGTAAACTAAAAGTCCTAGTGCACCTGGTATTAGCTGGCTGCGCTGACTGTCCTCCTGTCTCCACAGATGTACTGTGCTAAATTTTCTATGTACCGGTGAGGAATTTGCAAAAGTGAATGTTGCTCGTTACTGTGCTAAATTTTCTATGTACCGGTGAGGAATTTGCAAAAGTGAATGTTGCTTGTTCATCAGAAGTGAGTGTTGCGTGTGCTGTGATCGTTCTTCAGATACATACCCATAATAATACGTGACTCTTTTTTCTGAAATCTGTTATCCAGAAACTGTCTATATGAAGTGGCTTAAGTGCCTTATTTCTGAAGGGAACAGGGCAAGTCTGTTGCATACCTCACTGATGCAAACCAGCAAAGATCTTCTCGTATCTTATGTTTCTTGAAAGTGAAGAAATAGCACCAGTATTTCTAGCCTGATCCTACCATAACCAAGAGAACGGCCAGGTGGATTCAGGCTTAATTTGAGTTATGGGAATACTGAAGTTAGTTAATGCATTTGTAGTTGCTATCTTGAGATGTAAATTGCCATGCTAATTGCCAAAGATCTGTGAATAGTAGCGTTCCCTTCACTAGGAAGCAGAGTGGAGAAAAGTCATCCAAAGGTGCCTGGGGTAGGTGGACGTGATGTGAAATGTGCTGGAGAGTATGCGGCATAAGGAGTTGTGCGTTGTATGTGGGTTTTCTGAGTATGATGGCTGTATGAGTAAGTCTTAAATAAAACTAATGCAGTAAAATTGTAGATTGGGAGATCTTATTTGATCCAGGTAGTGGATGTGTTGTCATTGTAGTTTTAAGGCAACAATGTTTGACTGAGATGGACATAAAAAAGCAGCTGGACTGTTAGGTTGCTGGGTTCTGCTGTGATCAAAATATTAATAGATCGACTTTCTTTCTGCTCTCCTTTGTGTGCATTTGTATATAAAGTCCTCTAGGTTCTTGTGTTTATTTCCCATACTTTGGTTGCTTTCTACTGTAGGGTTGTTTATAGCTGGCTGTATTACCTAAAGGAAAAAAGTAATCAAAAGGAACAAAGCTCTTACGAGGTTTCAGTGAACTTCTGCAAAATTAATTTGGCGGACTTTAGTAACTTCGCTAGAGTAGTATATCCTCTATTATCTGAGTTTACTATAGTTAGAGGTTGCATGAGGCATAATCTTGGTGTACTCTGGTTTCAGAGTGTCAGTAGTGTCTGGAGGGAGATGTATTTGTGTCTTGTCAAATGCATTCCTAAGTTGTAGCTTTCAGTTGTAGTTAGTGACAAAGATTGTGCCTTAACTTGGGAGCTGTACATACGGGAAGATATGAATCTAAGAGTTGTTTCTGCGGGTGAAGTTGCTCTTTTGACAGTAGCAATTTTGTCCTAATCAATGCATTTCTTTCTCTCTCGCTCGCTCTCTCTTTTTTTTTTTTTTTTTTTTAAGGCATCTGTGAAAACCTTCCTAACTGCAGTTCATGTATTGGTTATGGCACAAATGTGGCAGGCTGCAAGTGGATCAAGTGTGAAGGTAAGGAGGACTGCACAGTGCAGATCTTTACTATGCCATGCAGAACCTTAAACCCAGCTAGACCTGCTTCATCTATATTAATGTTCATTACACAAATATACTATTCTGTTTGATAACCTAATGGAGCATTAACTCATAAGTTGTATCTGTTGTTAAATATTTCAAGTTCTTATGTGGAGACAGCTGAACATGTTCAAAATAATACCAGATTCTTAAGGCTTCTGATTTAAATCTGTGTTGTCAATAAGCTACTGTTTTCCAGATGTTTCAGATTGTTTTAGAACAAACTAGTTGCTTATGTTTGCTGTTAGGGAGTCATGAGTGGATTCTGACATGCAGGCACATCCCTGTGCTTCAGCCCCTTTTGAGGTTTTGTCATAGACCTGGTCACAGCCACTACTCCTGAAGTGCAATAAGCTAGAGAAGTCCATTAAATAAGATTAGTTGAGAGTAGTGTTCCTAACACTAAGAATTGCAGCCCACTGAAGGGAACATGACAGAGCCAAAGAAGCATTAGCTGGTCTCATTCAGAGCCTTGTTTTTCCCATTGTAGGAGAGTTGGATGTAACTACATTTAGGTGACCTCTGGTACTCAGTCCTGGAGGAGATGAAGTTGCTGTTGACAAAGTCATACAAAGACTGCATAAGTAGTCCCCAGGTGGATTATTTGTACTTGTTATGTGAGGTGGAAACAGAATAAGAGGAGAGAATGGCTTGACTGTAATGGTGATTTTGTAGCACTTGATTGCAGATGACCAAGAAAGGTTATATATGAAGGCTAAGATACTTCGGAACCAATGAAAAGAATTTTGGATGTAACTTGTCCAGTACAAGAGTGTCCTTCAGGAAGCTCTTTTTCTGAATTCTGCATGTGTTGTCTGACCAACAGACACATACTGCAAACACCCAGGAGATCTGTGTAACTTCTTTGAGGGAGAGGTTGAAATCTGAGTTAAGGGAGAAAGGTGTGCAGGCAGAGAATAAGAAACTGATGCCTTCAAAAATTTCAAGGTCAAGGATCTGTTTGAAAAGCTGCAACTAAGTTTTGCTTGCATGTAGAATTTTTTAAGACAGTAGGATTTTTTTTTTCTATGATGCATAGAGATGCAAAATGTTTAACTTGAAAAATGCCACAAATAGTAGAAACACTGTCTAATTTTATAGGCTATGAAGAAAGAATATCAAGCTATACTGCTACTGCAAAATGGTGCATAACCGTGTATAAGTATTGCTTAAGTGTTGAGTAACTGTAAGTTGTTACTCTGCCACTTGAGTGGTAGAGTAACTGTAGTGCAAGAAAATACTAAAACTTTTGTAATTTCTAATTATTAATATAATACTGAAGTCCTGCATATTGAAGTGGGTTTAATGTAATCCTGGCTAGAAGATGGTGTTTAGTTTGTCCTATGAACAGTTCGTTAGTATTTAGGAGCAGTGTCTCAAACACTTTAAAGTTCCGCTGCTGTAAATATTCTTGTCTGTTCTTTTCTGACAGAAGACATATGTGTAAATGAAACAGAAGTAGATATGAAATATCACAACTGTACAGTTGAAGAACAGTGTTCTTGTAAGTATTTAGATATTCAGCTTTCACGTTGTTTAATGTGAAGCAGTTGCATTTACAACTCCTTCATCTGCTGACCTTTGTTAATATGCCTTCTACAATTTACATAAGCATGTAGAAGTATGTACATAAGCCCTTTGCTTCCAGCTTAAACCTATGATATGTGATACTAGAATACACAATGTCGTTGTGCATTCAGTTGACTGCTTACTGTTGCTGTTTCAAGAAGCCTGACATTTTACTACACGCATGTCTCTGGTTACTGCCTTGGTTTCTTAGATTGAAATGGGTGATGTTTCCTATTAGATATAGCGTATCCTAAGGAACTTGTCAGCATCCTCAAGACAGTAAGCTTCATATTCAACAAAAAAGTTTCACCTGCTAAGTCCATTGCTTCATCTGAGCTGCAGTAAATAGGAAAAACTTATGAAACTTCTCTTTCTAATTGTTAACTAGCACAGCTCTTCATGCAGTCCTGAAGTGCAGGGTCTGGGTTATAGAACTGTGTAAGGCAAATCCTTCATGCTAGGAACGTGCTCGGTTGCGTATCTACTTCAGTCTTTTCATTAATTTGTGCTTGCTGTGCAAAGGAGATTTGCAGGACATGAATAATTTAGGTTAAATCTTGAATTTCACTTTTGTGAAAGCCCCCCGATTTTAGGTTTTCTGAAAGCTGACAAGAAATGGACTTTAAAATAGGATTTTCTGGTTTTAAGATCTAGAACAGCAAATGAAAATTCTTAATACTGTTGTCTACATGAGTTCAACAGTGCTGCTAAAGAGGCTGGCTCATACCAACAGAGATGAAGCTTCCATGCTGCTATGGGCTGTCTTGTGGTGGTGGCAGCCAGTCAGAAGTAATTCCACTTGACTTGGACTTCTGTGTCATTTCTAAAATTGTAACAATCACCTCTTAATCAGGAGTGTTAAAAGTACCATTTTTCAGTGCTTTCCAAAGAGAGCATGCTATTACAATGCCTCGTTCTATATCTCAGAGTAGAATTTCTACAGTCTGTTCCTGTTAAACTTGTAGTGGCATTATCAGGTGGTTGTGTTTCAGCTTCTGCATATTCAAGGAAACTTAATAGTCACCTTTAGTAGAGGATCTTTGTTGGTGTGAGAGGAACCTGTATATCTTATCAGCTCTTACAGTGTCGTGGCTCAGCACTACGTGCGGGGATTGACATGGAAAAATGTTAAGGTGGACCTAAACTGACTTGATGCAAGTGGGGACTGAGAGAATGTAGATTCTGATATATCCAGCCTATCTCTGTAGAAAGTCAGCTCTGGTTTCCCACCATGCTGAATTGTTTCAAGATGTAAATAATCACATTTAAATGACCCGGAGCATTAAAGGCTTCTGGACATAATGATATTTCAGTGGGAAGCTTGCTGATGTATCAGTGTATGATTAAGCAACAGTCTAGACAAGTTGTCCATGTGTGATTAACTCAGTCAATACAGTAAGTTGCAGAAGGCTTCACAGTTGTTTTTTTTGTTTTGTTTGGTTTTTTTACAGCACATGCTGAAGCTGAGAGCAGCTACAACCAGTCATAGCTCTCGGAACAGAAAGGTTTAGCTAAACTTTCAAATTTTTGAGGATTTCTTGGTTTCCCCCCCATACTGCTTCAGCTGTCTAACCACTGATTTGTAGGTGAACTTGATAGGTCAGGTTCAACTTCAGTTGCAGTGAGGTTGGGAAGCAGTACTGAATAACTAGTTTCCTAATGTGTAAAGCGTGCACAGTTTATGCTTGTACAGTAGGACTCTTCTCCCTTCTGTTTGCTTTGAGGAACCTTGAGTTGCCAGTTGAACACTGGCTTGATTTGGCTGCCTGTGACAAGGTTTTTCATGTATTCACTTATGCAACTTTTGCTGTTAGGGTGGTGGATTGAATATTCGACTGCTTTTTAATTTCAAACCAAAACTAGAATAGAACTTGGTGCTATATGAATTCCCTAAAAGTCAGCCTGATGCTGTTCATTCTTTTTTTTTCTTTAGTTTAATACTGTCATTAATCAGTTTAATGTAACTCTTTATTCTTTCATAGCTCCTAGAGTTGTTCCTCTTTCCAGTACTCATGCAGCGCCGTCTTCCAGTACTCATGCAGCGCCGTCTTCCAGTACTCATGCAGCGCCGTCTTCCAGTACTCACGCAGCCGGTTCTGCTACCACAGTTCATACTGCTATAGGTAATACAGTACCACTGAACATAGAATGGCAGTAAACTAGGAACTGGTGAATAAAATAAAGGACAAGGGCTTTTTCCACAGACCACTGTAGTAGCATGACTACTAAACATCTGATTTATGGAATACATAAATGGTCCCAACATTTGGAAGAAGTGGATTTTATAAAATTGTTTAACAGAGAAAATGCTCCTTTCCAATATAATTAAGAATTGGCTCAGTGGTAATTGTTTGAATTAATTAGTCATTTCCACTAATGATGAGTTCTTATGAGTTTGATTTTTTTTGTTGTTGTTGCCCAGTTCAAGAATTTCTGTTCTTACATGTGCTGCCATCTTAACAGTGAGGTTTAAAAAAAACAAACAAACAAACAAAAAACCAAAAAAACCCAAAACACAAAAACAAACCAACCAACCAACCAAAACCCAACACCCACCCCTACCCCCCCCACCCCCCAAAAAAAAAATCATCTTTAAAACATCTGCTGCTTAAGGGAGCTGGGAGGGAATGAGTTGGTACTTGATTAGGCTCAGAACAGCCTAATGTACAGTAGGGTGACATGTAGCTTTGAGTAAACCTACAAATGTTGGCACTTGTCCCAGGCACATGGTGGAACACTGATTAATTTTTAGTAATACTAATCTGGGGGGGGGTGTCAGAGACAACGCAGTGTTCTGGCTTGATAAGGAAGAGCTTTTAGGAGACAGTCTTCCTACAGGTGACTGTTTGCTTATTCCAATGATGTCATTCACAGTTAGTGTTTTGGGGACAGGGGGAGAAAGAGGAAGTTTTGCTATCCTGTCTCCTGTCTAGAAAGATTACATTAAGTACTTTTTAGTACAATAAATACTGATTCTAAGGACTGTTTAATTGAAGTCCTTTGCCTTGATGCAGATTCTTGGTTGTCTTGAAGCAGCTGTCTTGATTTCTGTTCAAACACCAGCATTTATATTAGTGCTTGAAAGAAAAGTGGGTTTGTCTGAACGAAGAATCACTGTCTGACCTGTGGAGAACCTTGAAATATTTGGGTAACAATGGTGTGAAAGTTTAAAAAAAAAAAAAAAAAAAAAAAAA